>JAVQJS010078019.1:0-27385 GCA_036024795.1 Galaxias rostratus
GAGAAAACTCACGTTAACATGGGGAGAACATGCAAACTCCACACAGAAAGGCCCTCAGGTGGGGATCGAACCCAGGACCTTCTTACTGTGAGGCAACAGTGCTAACCACTGCGCCACCGATCTGCCCACTGTCCACATGCTGCTGTTTTAAAATGTTATTGCATTATTCTGTATATATTTCAACCAAATGATTTATAATCACACTATACATGTTTGTCTATCACATTAGTTAGTAGTCTGTCACATATTGTTATTACTTTTATCAGCAATAAATACATCGGTCAGGCGTGCGCCTTTCAATGGAAATGTATCTGGCTAACATTGGGTGGAGGTTGGCAGGAGATTGAGCCGTATATTTGGCTAATATCGCCTTGACGTCCTGCCCCAAACAAGCTATATGCGATGTAGGGCCTACGTATGTAACATGTTGGGCCGATGTCTGCCAGACGTATGTGTGTTTTCTGTGGTGATAAGTTTAAATTTTTTTTTATTATTAATACCGTTTGATTTAGCATTCACACAGAAAATACAATCTCTCGTGCCCGTGGATGGGGCCCCCGTAAAAGTCTTGCCTAAGACCCCAGAAAGGCTAGGGCCAGCCCCAATAACATCCCACACCTCAATATCCAAAAGATTTGAAAATGTATCCAACTGTATTCAATCATATTTTGACAACTATTAAAAGAGGAAGTTTTATTCAAACAAGCAATGTTATACTACTTAAACACATGATATAAAACATTCCAGTAAAATGCATTTCAAGCAAGATATGCAAAGCACTCGTATATTATCAATTATGGAAATATCTGGCAAAATGAATTTATTTCATCATGGATTATTTTTCAAAGATATCCAAAGAAAACAGAAAATACAAATAAAAAATCGTAATTGCCACCACCATGTTTACTTTTCTGATCAATAGCACCCCCCATTCCCCCTCACACATCTGAATAGAAAACATCACTACTGCCATAGTGCTACAAGGCTCAGTGCAAAGATAAGACTCAGCTTGTAGAGAGCACCTGAGAAAAGAGCGCTGCCGGAGCCAAAGATGCTGTTGTCCTCAGTGGTGTGCACTGGATTTGTGGTACTGGTATTGGGCTCTGGAGCCAGTGTAGTAGGGGTGGCCTTAACCGAGAAAGAGCGTGATTGGACACCCCACTCCTTCAGGGTGAAGGACATGGTCAGGTTCTCACCTAGAGGAGAAGACAAAATAGACATTATTACCTCAGTATTGAAGAAACTCTAGACTCTGAAAGAGGCCAAAGGTCAACTTGATCTTTTTGACAAAAAGGGTGGGCCATACCACTGGACATGATGGCAAGGTCAGTGTAATTGGCCCAACAACTGTCAAAAAGGAGAGTGATGTTGCCATTCAGTCCAGCCACAGCTGTCTGACTCGAGTCCTTGAGTTCAGCTATGACAGTGAGAGACGTTACTCCCACAGACACACAGTTATCCTGCGGACACAGAATAATAACATATATACCAGAATTAACAACAAGACTGTATATGAGACAATGTTTCCCTTGGATACAAAAAAGCACATAGTATCGTTGACCATATGCAGAATAATTTTCAAACTGACCCACACGCAAGTGGCTTGAAACCATGATCTTGATGTTAATAGTGACTATTTCATGCATTGTGGTTAAATTTAATGATACATTTAGCACTGCTTTGAGGTGTAACTGCTTTCAAAGCAAGAGCAGACATTCTGACACATAATGTTAAGTTTTCCTAATGTTATCGAATGAATTCGAACTTATATTAACTGTTACTTTGGCAGACACGGTCTTATCTAGATTGTGGTGCTCACAAAGTTCTGTTATCTTCACTGCTAGGCTGGCTGTTGCTCAAAGTTGTGTGAACATTCAGACTCTGAGCAGGGAAATATAATCATCAAATGAGAAAGACGCATGAAGGCAGGGAGAATTTGTTATGCACTAAATAAATGGTTATAAATAGACAACAACAAATGCCTTGAGACGGCAACTACGATCTAGGTTGTCCACCATAACCGAGCCATCTATGTTGTCTGAATTCGTCAGGGCATAATGAGCTAAGATTTTGTCTTAATTTGTCTTACAAGGTCTGAAAATTTGTTGTCAATATTTCTTTCATTTACCTTGTTACAATTTAGTCATGAAAAAAAGTTGTGAAGTAATACCTTTACTCAAAATTGACATTGTTAACATGTCATCTGAAACACCTGTTAGCCCAAAATGTCTGACCCATCACAATCTTGAATATGATTTTCCTGTGGAAACTGTCACAAGGCTGACCTTTCTTCTGCTGATATCTGTGAGGTGCGAATGTGTTCTGTGGTCACCTGCTCGTCAACTGCCTTGAGGCTTGGCTGCTGACTGAGGGGGCCCTCATACTCTCCAGCCAAGGGAGGGACCACAAGAAGAAGTCTGGATACTCTGGACACAAATCTGACTGTGGGCTTCTCTCTGGTCACCTCTGCCGTGGCCACCTTAGGAAGGGGTGGAGGTAAAAAAAAATGACACATGAGCGACCACCGGAGATAACATCCCATGGCATTAGGCATCTATGACAATTTAAAGTATGTTAAATATTACATTCCTATCAAATATAATTCTAGACCAGAATTGTTTAATTCTTTGCACTCTTTATGCTCCTATTATGTTGGTGACCTGACCTGATTCCAGGTGGGATCAGAGGAGGAAGGTAGAGGAGGAATGACCCCCATTGAGGATACGTTTAAGCCAATAGACTGACTCAGGTTTCCTGACACGGCTGCCTGACCCAAGTCATTGGCAATGTTTTTCAGTACCGTGAAGGCCTCCTCATCTGGGGAGATATATTTCACATACTTTTAGTGTAAGAGCCTTACAATCGTTGACTGAATTTGGTTATGTCTTACTCAAAGTGTTGTGTGTGATGTCAACGCCCTCTCACCATTTGTGGTATTGTCTGTCTGCTGGACTGGAGGCGTCTGGATCTGTACCTCCACTGACAGGCCAGTGGCCCTCTTCCGACGACGTGACCCACTGTCCTCGCGGATTATCTTAGTGATGCGGATCATATTGGGAGGAACCTTGAGGAACAGCGCGAGGTTCTGCACCAGCCCATCACCGTAGAACTCATCCACGGTTACAGCAGGAAGCTGGAAGGATATAAAGAGCAGCGGCGAGGTGCGGATTTCCACCGGATTGGAGCCACGAACGAGGACGTACAGCATCTTGTAGTTGTCATCCAAATAGCTGGAGCCGGAAATGGTCGAGTTGAGCTCAGGGACATACTGGCCTAGGTTGAACATTGATCAGAAAATAAACTGAGCATTACAGACGTTATAGTTGAGTGAAGTGAAGTCACCCACAAAAAATGACCCACTTCCACGTCTTAATGTCATTTTAGGTGGCAGTTTTACATTAGAAGTAGCTCATACCTTGGAAGGATGGCTCTTCCAGTGTATAGTCCGATTTATCTTTGTTCCATTTGGCGTTGGTTGGAGCAACCAACTTGTTGTCAACATACACATTCAACCTTTGGGGATTGGCGTAGAAGACAGCAACTCTAACAGCCTGCAAATGTCAACAAGTTTTACAAAGCCCAAAAATAGAGGTAAACCACTGAAGTAAATAAACAACCTGTATGATTTCTGAGAGGGCTTTGAAGGGGTTGTGTGAGGGATCCTTCCTTTCAGGCTATGAGCTGACCTCAGATGGCTCGGCATTGAGCAGCATCAGTCGTAGTTTCTGGGGGCTGGTGCTGCTGAAGAACACGTCGTAGGCCTTGCCAGTGGCCACCACACTGTGGAACAGAGACACCCGCTTCTGACAGGTGTAGCCGGCACACCAGCCATGGTCCTGAGGGCCTGGCAGCAAACGAGAGGGTTTTTGAAAAGAAGGGCTTTTTATCAGGCTATTTGAAAACACTCCATTGACAGGATACTGATAACAAAATGTGCATGTTTAACGTATAGTGTGGGTGAACGACAATTATGAGAGCATTAAGCCCACCGTTGATAAGGTCAACATAACCATCTCCAAGCACAGCCACTGGGGACAGTCGTCTTGTCTCAGAGTCGCTGTCTAAGCTCTCAATGGCCAGCAGGCGGTAGTTCAGACTAAAACACTTGTAGCTCTGCCAGGTGGGCATGTAGGTGCAGCTGGAGTCTCTGATTATACCTGAACATATAAATGTAAATATAACACATGCAAAAAAAAACTTGCAAAGATTGGCCAAAGTGTCTTCGAAAGTGAAGTCAATGCAAATCATCCTATTGTGCCTGTATTCGTTACGAAGTTTTTCTACATTTGAAAATGGTGCTATGGTTCAATAAGGTATGGAAACAAAGAGAGCACGGCGGGTACCCTTTTTAGGGGCAATCGTGTCCACAGGGATGCGGCTTCCATTGAGGTAGGTGAGCGTGACTTTAGGGATCCGAAAATCTCCCAGTCCCCTGCGGGGATCTCCACCCCACTCATACTCAGACTGAGGCACCACAGCACCCACAGCGCCCAGAAAGGAGCCATCCAAATCCCTAAGCAAGCTTTTCTTTTTAGCATCACAGTCCATGTCAACACAGTCAGATGGGTTTGCCTTCCTGGAAATATTTTATGGAATTATATACAAGACAATAGCTTTACCTTAGAAAGTTGGACTGCAAGCCTGTTTCACATGTTACATGTGTAGACGACATACCTGACATCCGGCCTGTGGATAAAGACCTTGGCCCCCTCTACACTGTCCACAAGCGTAAGCCCTTTGACTTGCACTGGGTGCTGCAGGTCTTCATTCTCGGGGTTAGTCATGAACATATAGTTGGTCTGGGAGGTGCAGACGTTCCTGAACCCTACAAATGTGGTGTCTGAAAGCAAAAGAATGCACAAGGAAACGGAATCATAACCGAGCTATGGCCCTATTTGGCACATTTTCACGTCAAAGTGTGTTTTCATAAATTGGCGAAAATCGTGGCATAAGCCTTCTGTGTGAACGTAACGCTTACGGGATACTTACTGGTAACAAGCATTTGCCCGCTGATAGCAGTATAGCTCATCAGGCCAGCGTGGGGCTTCTCTGGGGCATTGTTTTGGGCAGATTCAAAGGTGGGCCAACAGACCCCAGACCTTCCACCTGTAAATACATTACTAATTTTATAGAGACATTATGGACGCTTCTAATATGCTATGCTAGTGTTACAACTTAGCGACAACATTCATATTTGAAGCCATTGGGTTACAACAAGGGTTAATTAGCTTGATGGCGTCTGTGAAGGTTTAAGGAGTTTGTACCTTGTGGTCGAGGAGCCCGATGACTTTCACTATTTTTAATGTTGTAATGACTCATGAGCACGCTGTCTGAGCAGTTGAAGTACGGGCTGCTTCCTACAATCAGTGCATTCTAAGAGGACGAGGGAAAGACACACTGAGAAACCCCCCTAAAATGCATTGAAATTAGGTGCTGTAAGAGAGAAACTACTCAGCAGATATAGGAATTCATTCGACTTCTCACCTCGACCTGCACATTCTTATCAGAGAACTGGTGGGACAGAGACGGAGGAGAGAAAACGATCGGTAGGATGCCCATCCCGTTGTCCACTAGTGTCACATTGGCCACCATCACGCTCATCACTGTCTGAGGTTGGAGAGACAGGAACAATAAACGAGTAGAAACCAAACACTTGGGCTCTCAATGTTCAGTGGAAGACGTGTCTTCCCGTGGTACCTGGAAGTAGATGCCAAAGTCATAGCTCCTCCACACGGTGAAGCCCTGGATGAGAGAGCAGCCGGGCAGACCGTCCATATTCATGTAGACGCCGTAAAGACCTCCGTGAGCCTCATTGTCGTGCCACTTTTCGTTTTCATTCAAGTCCCCTGCACCAACAAACAAGAACATTGTGTGATTCAGCTGGCCAGTTCCTCGTCTTGTTTTAAGCCCACAGGGTTTTGTGAGTTTCAATTGAAAATGTTTTTATACGTCTTAATATGTCTACATACAGCAATGTCCAATAAATACACAATACCTGGGCATGGTTCACCATTAAGGCGGTATCCAACACGCTCATACCCGGCTACAATGTTATCCTGCAACACCACGTTTGTTCCTTCATTCACCTGGAATTACACAAATACTCTTAATGCAAACACTGTTTGGTGTTTGGTGTGGCACCTGTACTGGATTTCTTCTCTTGGTAATGTCTGGTAAATGGGCAATTTCCTTTATGAAGCCAGACCTCAACAGCAGCATTCCAGTTAAAATTGAAAGCTTCCATTCTCTCTTGGTAGGAGCCTGGCCACAAACTCAGGGTCACCAAATTCCTCCGCACAGCAATCTTGTTGCCGTGTATTCGGATACCTGTGACACCAAAGAAATCCTGCATTCTTTTCTGAGAGTATAATAAATTTGAATGAACTGAATTATCATCATTATCATCATCATTAGTAGTAGTAGTAGCATGATACTGCAAACATTTTACATACAACTGAAATACAACTTTACCTTCTCCAACTGTAAAGAAGATGACGTTGTCATCCACATTTATCCCCTCTGTTCCAAACACACCAATGGCGGGAGAGAAGCCATTGTGGAAAGCACATCCCTGGATGTAGGACTCATTCTTTGGCACCTTAACAGCAATAAAGTAGTTTGTACTTTACAGTTTTAAATAAAATATTTCTGGCACACAAGCATCTTGTATTTTTTGCATTATGAATAACTGGTCCTACCATTCCTAAGTTAAGGAAGGCCACAGAGTAGCGAGGATCACTGGCATCAGTCCATCCTTCCTGCCCTGAGTGGTAGAACTCCACATTCCTGATCTGGGCTTTACCTTTCACACAACAATATGGAGATTGAAGACATGTTAATAGTTATTCCTTCTAATGTCATTTTTAATACTATGTAAAACAAGTTGGAAAATAAGTATCGATCCTAATAATGTAAAACAATGCAATTTTTTAAAGTCCCTTTTAAATCTTACAGCAGCAAAGCTTAAGCTAAAATAAAATGTCCATGCTGAATTTACGGCTCCTCTACCTTGGTAGTCGATTCCTCCAGAAGAGAAGGTGCCCACAACCACCCTGGCTCCAAAGGACTCTTCAAAGAGGCCGAGGTAGTCCTGACCAATGATCTTGATGTTTCTGCTTAGCAGACCGACGTCGGCTGCCAGTCGGTAGGTCAGTGGCGTGCCTGGAACGCTGTGGGCTTCACCTGAAGGCACAAAGCAACGGGCACTAAGACGGGTTAGCCGCTTTACATTATAATGAACTTTTTACATGCCCTCATGGACACGCAGGTGTCTTTCCAGTCTACGCAGCTAAGTCGCTGAAGAGAGGGGCCTAAACTGACCAATGTGAGTGAACGCCAGAGACTGGTTAAGGGTCAACGTGCGCATGTCCTGCGACACATCAATGATCCGTCGGGTCTCAGTTTCCCAGGGGTCATAGCTCGAAGTGGATATGACCACATCGTCTCCAACCTGAACACAAAACACACACAAACACAAACATACACACACACATACAAACACACAAGGGGGGTTGAGGAATAAAGAAATTGTGTCTTGTCCAAGAAATAATTATAAAATGAAATAAATTGTAAGGACCTGCCAGTCCACAGCCTTGACCAGACCCAGCCGGGTTGATCCTGCGGGGGAAGTGGCGGCCAGTTTGGTGTGGTACACGTTATGAGGAAGCCCGTACAGATCCAGAGCACCAAACACACCTGTATGACACACGTACACACACAACACTAGTCACAAGCTCCTAGAATCAATGAAGAATAGGGTCAACAGAACTACAACTATAACTAAAAGATTTTCACCATCTCATATTCCAATTACAACATGTTTCGTGGTGTTAAATTGAAGATGTCCCTTACCCAGAACTTTGGAGCCCTGGTTGGGCCCGTTGGGTAGGGGCCAGTCTGGGGTGGAGTGGTTTCCTCTCAGCTTGATGTGCAGCTGTCCCCTGAATGGCTTGTCCTCCCAGCCGGCAATCAACTTGCCACCCTGGTTTAGAACAAAGACGCTTTATTCCCATCTGATCTGTTAACTCACACTGTATACACAATTGAAACTACATGCATGGTACACTTAAAGATTAATCATATTTCTGGGACGTTAAAGCCACATCAATGCAGCGTTTGATATTATGAAAACGATTATAGAGTCAGCTACAGACCTGGATGGAGATGTATGTGGCATCAAGCAGTACAGTTCTGTAGTCTATGGTACTTTGACTGTTGTCCAGGGTGTCTGGGATTTCAAGAATTCCAAAGACTGTCAGCTGGTTCAGCATAGGGGTATCATTGTCAAGAACCACCCATTTACCTTGTATTGAAAATAAGATAAAATAAGATTATGCCAAGGGCTATGTTATGTGATTCTCCAGCATTACAGTGTGTGCTTATTAAAATTACGTTTTCAATCCTTTTCTCCGAGCTGAACAGTAATTTGTTATTCAATTTATAATTCTTTTTAAACAAAGAAGCATTTACCAGATGGGATGACCACATCTCCACCCTCAACTGGTGCAGTGAAATTATTCTCTGAGGAGGTTTTCCAGAATGAGGCATTGGACCAAAGACTAGGAACCCCCCAAAAAGCATGTGTTTAAAACAGCAAACCTGATACACCCTAAATGCATCGAGATTTACATTAAACTGGAAATTTAAAGTTGTTATTTAAAAATGCATGTAGCGAATGTCTCTAGTATGACTGGGGCAACTTACATGAAGTCTTCAGGCCTTTGGGAAGCCATTGGGGCTAATGTGGCAGGAGGAGGAGGGAGGCAGTTGAGGAAGAAGCAGCGGTATACTCGTAAGTTAACAGTCACATCCGTCATCGACCGGTCAACACTGTTGCGACGTCTCCTACCGCCAACGTCCTTCCCAGAAACTTATAAGCCAAATAAATACATAAGAAGAGAAAACAATAAATGGAGAACTGAATGGATGAAGACGCATAAGCATGTTCAGAGATAAAAAGTATTATGGTAATATTTTAAAGAATAAAATATCACTGACTTAAGTAATAGAGATTGTTGGTGCTCTCATCAAAGTACCAGTCACCGTTGTTGTTCTTGGCAAAGGTCAGAGGCTCTTTGGAACCATTTCTATTGTCTAGTATGATAGACCGGTCTATTTTCTGGGTGAAGTTGTGATTGATGATCACATATTCGTCTGGCTGTGAAAAAATCCAGGGGATACTACCCGGTCAATGTGCTACAGGACAAATCTACATAGATGGTTAGTGGGGTGTGTGTATTTTTTCTCCATGTAGGAGATCATGTTGTTCTGGCAAGTGGTACCTTAAAGCTGTAGAACTTTGAAGAGTAGCTGATGTTTGTGATTTGGTCGGCATTATCAAAGAACCAGGTGTATTTTTGCTGTGACGGCAGCATGGCCATCCAGCCAAGTTTGTGTGTCATCCTCTTTTTCAGGTATGGAACCCTGCTGATACCTGTGAAACACACATAATTCAAACAATAAGCATCTCTACAAACGAAGGCCGAACATCATACAAAATGTTTTAATAACGTCTCTAAACTATTATAACAAACAAACTAAACAAAGTGTATGATAAAAAAGCAAATTAATGTATCATGCATTACGTATAACGCATTCATTAGGGAATGCTGTTTTGCCTACCGTGTGAGTTTTTCAAAATGACATCCTTGGAGTTGAGGGAGCTGGGAGACGGTTTGTTGAAAGCCAGCCGATGGAAGCTGACTGTGTTGTCACACACCGCTCCGGGGAAGCCCACGCTCCACTCTGCGCTGGGGGAGCAGTGAACCGGGTCCAGCAGGGCAGTGAGAGGCACAACCTTGTAGTCCACCTGCCCTGTGGGTAGCAAGGAGAGTGCTTAGGAGCGGCCATTGGATCACTGTTTCTAAGTACACCATACTTCGCTAATGGTGCTACACTTAGTGCTCTCAGTGAATAGCATGTCATCGATAGTATTTTGGTATCAATGTTACTAATGCTTCAGTTAATACATTACATTTATAAGGCGCCTTTCAAGGCACTCAAGGTTAGCGTGCATTGTGTAGATTTTTAAACGAACAAATGAATATCTGTGAATGTGTACATGAGTGGAAATTCACCTGTGAGGGACCCATCCATGTCCAGCATTTGGACCTCGTGCTCCCATCTGAAACCGGCCTTGTTGGGGGAGTTTATATACTGGATTCCACTGAATCTGGCACTCCAACCACCGCAGAATTCCTTACACGTCCCATCGATGGATGTCACGCCGATGGCACTGCAAGAGCTGCGGTTGAAGTTGACAAACTTGGTGTCGATCACACTCATGCCGTCGTCAAGGGGCAGGATGACCCCCTTGGCCGTGCAGTAGTCAGAACCCCGGCCCAGCTCGTCCACGTGGCCCACCACGGTGCTGTTGGAGACCACAGCGCCGCCGCTCTTGCCGAAGCCGCTGACGGCCCACTGTATGATGCGCTTGGCCTCCACGCCCGCCTTCTCATTGTTGACCATGAGGAAGCTGTCGAACTGCACAGCGCCAACGTTCACCCACTCGGCGCCCTTCTCGCAGTTCCAGGTGGTGAGCGTGCGGAAGACGGCTGGCTCGGGCACCATGGAGTTGCACCGCCCCTTCTGCATTGGGAAGTATTCCTCGAAAATCCACAGGCCGAACCAGCCCTGGGTGTGCACTGTGTTGTTGGCGAACTCGCCCAGGGGCACCCTCTTCTGGCAGATGGAGGGGTCATAGGACGGGCCATCTGGCTTGTCATGCATGCGGTACCAGAAGCCAAAGTGTGTCCCGCCGGCAGCGGCGTTGTGGCGGATGATGTTGTCGGGGTTGGTGACCCAATAGGCGGCGGGGGTGACATCGTCATTCAGCAGGCTAGTGCTCTGCTGGACAAACACGGCCAGGTTGTACTGCAGCACGTTGCCCGTCTCGATACCGTCCTCGATGAAGAAGGCGCCGCCCCTGATGTCATAGATGACGTTGTGCTCCACCAGCAACCGGTGGGTGTTGTGGATGGTGACAGCGCGGTTGTAGGTCTGGTGGATAGCGCAGCCCCGTACATATGACTGGAAGTTGATATCCCCCATCAGATGCCAGTGGATGGGGTAGCGGCCCAGCCTGAAGGCCTGCCCTGCATGGAAGATCTAAAAACAATTTGGAATATATTCAACAACAACACAATATGTCTAAATAAGATCTGTACCAATATCTGTAACAACTGAAATTGTAAGGTGTGTGAACGTGAATGAAAATTCTAACTAAAAATACTAACCTAACAGTGCTGCTGCACCATAAGCTTTGCCATGAACTGATCTCATGGGGTCTTTGCATTGCTTACTTGTAGTTACTAGTGTTGTTTTAAGAAATGTCTTCATCATTTAGTAAAGGTAGACATGTTGCTGCCAGTAAAGTGTTTTGTTTAAGAGTGAGGAATGAAATGCTTATGTCATAAGCCTTATGATATACTTTATGTGTTCATACTTTCAAAGTAAATAAATCTGTTTCCTATGACTGTAGGCTACCTCTACATATTCCAGTCTGCCCAGGGCCAGATTCTCATTTGGTCTGGGAGCATGGAACATGATGCATCCTCCAAACTGGTCACTTCCAACCTCCTCACCAAACCGACCCTGGAAACAGGTCTGTGTTGCAAACTCCCCTTTAAGTTCAAAAATATACATTGAGAGAGAGGAAAATAAAACAATGAATGGTTATAAGGCAAGTATGTGACGTTAACATTTTAATTTCGTTTTCCTGAAAATAAACGATTTTTTTAAACCTGTGTTAAAGCCCTCGGGACAGGCCTTTATGTTGTCGTTCCACTCGAGTTGGTTGGAGCCACGCACCACTATGTTTCTAGTCAGGAGCCCCACCTCGGCTCGGGCCTCAAACACAGTCCCATCAGGCAGGGTGACAGACAGCCCCAAGTGGGTGTACTTAAGAGGTTCTGTAAGCGTTAGGGTCCGTCCATCACTGGACACAGATGCTATGGTCCTCTGCTCATTTTCCCTCTGGCTATGCCTGAAAGAAAAATAAAAACTCGTTTATTTATCTTACTATCATTTAACTTTAATAATCATTTACTAAAAATCTATATTAATGTGCAATTGTTCATATCCTATTTTTAGTATATGCAATTTGGTATTTGATACAGTTTTTCAACTTCAAAGGAATGCTGTTGATTTGCCTTTTGACACACCTATTGACAAAACAGATCCAGAGGATGCTTATCTACGTTTTCCCATTGTCAGTTTAGACCAGTCCACGGCTTGGCCTCACAAGCGTTTACTGTGACGAGTTTGTCACTGTAGCCCTAGGCTCTAAGTCTGGTGTGTGTAAATACCTGTCCCCAGTGGAGGCTATGACAATCTGGTCCCCTGCCTTCCAGGTGACGGTCTTCTTAAGACTCACTGAAGCAGAGCCACTGTGTGCGGTCTGGGCCAGGTGAGTCCATGGGACTGGAACTGGCATACCTGGGGAGCCAGTTCACAACAACAATGGTTGTCAACTCAGGGTGGAGATAACAGATAAAAACGTTCCAGCATTTAGGCCACCACTGGCTACTAATTACTCTGAGGCATATTTTTAGACTAGCTTTTCTTTTGCAAAGTGTACTGTAGGTCACAGTTATTTTCCCAAATATGTCGACCTATTGCTGTTGCAAAAGTGGAATTCTTGTGCCCTAGATACTCTTGGATCGCCTATCATAATACAATTTTGAGGGACTTTTAAAACTGAAATGAATCTGAAGGCACCAATTTCATGAGAAATATATTTTCACATATATTGGAAAATATCTTTTGGACGTCTTTGTACCATGCAGATCGAGCACTCCCTCTCTGACAGCCAGAGTCTTGGATCCATAGACTGGCAGCTCTGGCGAACGGAGGTCACCATGCAGGGTGATGATTGCCTTGTGCCTAAATGGTGCCCCCTCTTGGCCAATCTGGAGACGTCCACCATCTGTGATGAGGATGTTCTCTGCTTGGAGCTCAATGTCTTTCTCATCAAACACCAATGTACCACCTGAAAACAAACATAGTGGCTGTTGAAACATAGATTATATGTTTGAATCGTATTTGGTAATCTGTTTAAAAGAGCTGAAAAATAACCTGGTAAGCATACCTTGAATGAGGAGCATTTTCAGCACAGGCGTGCTAGTGTCTAGCAGAATGGTTTGACCCTTTGTGATGACTACAAACATGCCCTTCTCAGGAGGAGATAGTCCTCCCCATGTGTACGATGAGGACCACACGTCGATGTAAAAGAAGTCAGCCTTGTCCTGTGACAGGAGGTTTACCAATGGAGTCAAAAGAAAAAAAAACACTCATTATCATGAGTTACATATCACACTGTCACACAAACAAGGCAAATAAAGGATGAATAGAATGCAATAATTTATTGTAACGAATGTTGTATGTCACTTCTGTGCAGAGTACATACCATCTTGGCAGTTCCCTGGTTCTTGACACTGACGCGGACCTTGGTTTCTTGTGATTGGGGATGGGCATTGGTCACACATATAATGTGAGTGTTGTTTGTTGACTGGATATCACAGATAGTCCCTGCTATGGTAACATTGACCTCATCTCTGCAGGAATACAAGGAAAAACACATTTGTTTAAATGTAAGACTGAGCTTATGATGAAAAATAAATATTTAGAATGCCTATGGGGGTTTTTACATTCCACACACAACTATAGTATTTGTATAATGTAATTTATCATATTGTAACACCAGAAAGATAACGTTAAACAAACTAAACGTTATACTACATTTTGTAACGCTTCGGTGAAGTCGAAATGTCTTTCATAGTCAATATTGTGCAATCAGAGTGTGTCCCTCGTCTTTTCTGTACGATGATATAGTCAGTTGAAAAGTTTGATATTCCCCGTACCCAAAACCAGATCCTGTGATTGTGAGCCTGGTGCCTCCAGCGGTGCCCCCTCGCCGTGGCGACAGACTGCTGATGTCTGAAGTCAAAGAGGATTTGTAGATGTAGCCATTCGACATGTTGACAGAGTCTAACTGGTTGACAACTGTCACTATACAGCTAAGCTCTGACATGGTGCCTACGGGGGGAGAGGAGTTTAAAAAAACAAACAAACAACACAAAGGAAGATAGAATCAATATGCGTGAATATAGAACAAAACATTTTTTTACTCAATGGTGATCAGAGGCAAGAATGTGGACAACGTTGACAAGATCACTATAGGATTAGATAAAACGGGTGTTGCTACATTATTAGACAGACATTTCGGCAAAAACACAAAGGAATTCTTTTCAAAATAGAAACTTGGGTAATGAGCATCTTGAGAACATGTTCTTCTTGTCATGATGCATTGTGCCAATGTCACTCAACTCACCGTTATTAAATGGCACCTCACAGTAAAGGTGGGTGGGCGTTGACATGTTTCGGTGCACCTCACACCTCTGTCCGCAGATAAGCACTGTAGAGAACTGTGGGTCGAAACCTGAGCCTTGGACTGTCAAAAATGCACCACCACCAAAGCTACCTGTTCCAATCAAAGGACAAAGGGAGTTGGTGGAGGTCCTTTTCACAGCAGGTGTTTTAAGTCTACGGCTTAAACACAATTGTTTATTTGTGCCTTTGTTACTTTGTGGAATCACAATTAGAATGGATTGTGGCCAGGTGAGACACTTCAATGGTATTATCTCCCCATCAAAACAAAACTATCTTCAGAACAAATGTTATTTTTTATCTTAAGTAGATCAATTCATGTTCTTAAATGAGCAGACTAGCTTCACCATGCTCACCCTGGTTGGGCTGCACGCCCTGCAGTAGCAGGTCATATTTGAAAACAGCCTTGGACTGCGCCCTGCCTTTGGAGCTATGATACAGCATGACAGGGTAAGTCCCACCAGCGTTCTGTCCAGTCATGCACTGGACCTGGGTGTCTGTGACCACAGACACAGTACAGGGTACACTGTTGATGGCCACAGTGATGTCCTGGACACTGGAGTTGAAACCGGTCCCTGTGATAGAGATGACCGATCCAACAGAGCCTACAGGGCACACAGAGACACAAGGCCCATGTTGTAAACAACACACTGACCGTCCGTTGTACTACTTTGTGAAAGAATACACAGTGTGCATTTGACATTTGGTAAGTAAAAATGTACCGACTACCCTACTACGAACCGTTAGCGGGGCTGATGGAGCTGATGACTGGTGTGTAAGTCTTGGAGTAGGTGAAGTTGAGGGCTGGGTAGACCACAGAGAAGACCTGCACAATCACTGTGACGGCCCCCTCACTGTGAGCTGGGGTCAGGCAGCGTATCTCGCCAGGGGTCACGTCCCGGATGTCACAGAGCGTCTTGTCTACCATCACGCTGGTGTTCCCCGGCACAAAACCATTACCGGTGAGAACCAACAGCGTTTCCCCTGCTGTGCTGCCCATCCTTGGGTTGAGTGTTGCCTGAGCAAGGCTGCTCAGGGTGACTTCGCCGGAGGCAAGACCTTTGCTCCTCACAATAACATTGACCTTCTGGTCACCGGCAGGAAGTGGGCCCACCTGTACAGTAATGCTAGTATCGGTCAATGCAATAACTTGCTGGCTAAACAAAGCGATTGAAACTTCCAGCCCGCCAATGTCGCTGCCGAACCCTGATCCCGCGACGGTCACGGTGGCGTTGCCGTTGGTGGTCTGGGGTGAGATGCCGGTGACCGCCGGAGTCACAGTCGAGGAGTAGAGGAAGGAGCAGTTGGCGTGACAAGAGCTGGGGACTTGTCCCGCCGTGACGATGACCTCGCCAGTGCGCGGCAGCGAGGGGGAGGTGTCGCAGAGTATATTGGTGTAATTGAGGGACCTGATGGAGCAGGGCATGCCGGCCACCATCACACTAGCGCCCCCAGAGAAGCCTGAGCCCTGAATGTGGAGGCTGGTGTGGCCCGTGGGGCTGCCGACGGGAGGCGAGACCGACTCGATCGTGGGCAGGACCACAAAGCGCCGGCCGAACTCGCTGCGCACCGCCCCAATGGAGTGGCCCTGGTTGCTGACGGTCACGGCAACCAGGTGAGCAATGCCCACGGGGGCTCTGCTGTTGGGGCTGAGCATACAGTTGATCTCGACTTTGCTACTGTTGATCACGTTGCAGTGGAACCCTCCGATGGTCACCTGAACACAAATTCAATTGAAATTACACTGAATACTGAATGGACACCTTTCTAACTAGCTATGCTGAAAAGCCAGGTTGTAATAGTGAGCTTTTATTTAATAATTTAAGCACCCATCCAACCCCCATGCCCCCCCACCCCGACCTCCCCGCACCTCGTTGGCACAGGCCATGTCGCTGAAGCCCATGCCCCGAATGGTGATGAGTTGGTGGGCTGTACCACTGTCGGGGGAGATGGAATGAACCATGGGGGTCGCACACTCAGAGAAGCTGAAGTAGAGGTTGTCGGATGTCCAGTTGGACTGCTGCTGTGTGCAGTCAGAAGGGAGAGTGGAGACACAGTCTGCCACAGAGCGGCCTGGTCGACGAACACCTGCACACAGATAATCATCATAATCCTCACCACAGTTACATATAAGCATATAGTCAAAGACATTCAATAACTTTCTTGAGGAAATAGAAGACTGTTTATCATTTGTGATATAAAATATCTCCCACTAGATAATATTCCATCTACTGTACCGTCTCAATATACGTTAATAGACTAAGGGATGAAAAATGCATAGACATTGCAGATTTCAGAGCGAGGGAGCTGTTAACCCACATTCTGCCTGCCGAGGTGGAAACCCCTCCATCTTCTATGAGTGGCTGTACCTGCAACGTGTCTTGCCTGCACGCCGCCCAGGCTGACAGAGACTCTGCCGTCACGGGACTCCAGAGCTGCGACCCTCACCAGCCCCTGCAGCACCTTGGTGTTGGCGTCGTTGACGTAACCACTACTGTAGTAGTACAGGCCCGGGGAGGTGAAGCGGTAAGCAAAGATCCCTGGGAAATGGGGGACAAAAGGGGGGACTTAATTGAATTATTGTAGGGAAAAAACACAGCCTAAAGGATTTTAACTGACAGTTACACAATATGTTACATCATCACGTCAGTGTGAATTGTACTATACACGCCAATATTTCCCTTTTGAGGAATGTGGAACTATGTCAGTTGTTGTTAGTATGTTACAGAAACGGGCAAACCTAGGACACCATGGCAAAGATCAATTAAATAAAGGGAGATTGGAAGTACATCAAGCAAGTGGTTAAAATGTCATCTCATATTTTCCATTTTTAAAGGGGAATGGGGCATAGGGTCGTATTACTCACTGAGTGCACTCATCATGAGTAATTTTAAACTGAATGAATTGTATTATGGAGTTGAAAGTATTATCAAGATTAATTAAATGATCTAGGTGGTATGCAAACTGTTGCCTCACAACAAGAAGGCCCTTGGTTTAATCTCCACCTGACCAAAGGGTCTTTCGGTGTGGAGTTTGCATGTTCTCTCCCCGTGTTAGTGTGGGTTTCCTCCCGGTACTCCGGTTTCCTCCCACAGGCCAAAAACATGCAGGTTAATTGTTGTCTGTTCCTGTGTTGGCCCTGTGTTAGACTGGCAAGCTAGGGTGTAACCGCCCCTCGCTCGTTGTTGTCTGGGATAGACAACCCCGCCCCCCGCGACCTTGCATAGGCTAGGTGGTATATATATTTTTGCAGCACTCAAAGCAGAAATGTAAACAAAGAAATCAAGCCATGCATGCCCTGCAGAATAAGGATACCTTTACATCAGTCATGTACGCAAGACAAAGGTGAAATGTATTGAGTGTAACAAGAACAAGAACCTTTGGCCGTCTTAGGCTCTCCGCTAGTGAACGCCAACCCATCAAAAGTGGTGTTGCTGGGACTGGACACACTGAACACCCTGTAGCCCACTGGCTGGAAAGCGGGGGCCTCCCAACGCCATACAACAGTGTCTCCAACAGACACGGTCAACGCAGCAGGGCTCCAGGCATAGCCTGTACCAAAGTCTACACAAACAGACAGACAGACACCCACTAATGTCACAAACCTCCGAAAAAATACAGAAATAGCTTTCAGTTAGCGTCATTAGAAAATGTTGAATGAGAATTACAGAGTCATTACTTGTGCTTTTTTGATGGTTCAAAAGCTACGTCACTGAACATCAAGGTCTTTCAAATTTCAACAACTGAGCCCTGTGCGACAGGACACCGCTTCTTTGGTGTAAAACAATCTGCTTCTATTGTTGCCAATTCGAAAAATAGCAGTAATTTACAACTTGGCTGATTGCTTTCCCACATCATGCGAGGCATGTACCTGGGTGGGAGCCTTGGTTGGTCACTGTATAGATTTCCTCCTCAGACTGTGTGACGCACGTTATCTCACTCTCGGAGGCTGATGTCACCTCACACTCTGCTCCTCCTGATGAAGGGGATGGAAGAGATCACACACAAAGTATTAGGCAGCAAGAAGATCAAAAAACATGTCGCAAAGGAGGCCCATGTGCTTTATTTCTTACCGATGGACACTTTGTTATCTGAGGTTTGGGAGCTAAAGCCGGAGCCTGTAATGGTGAGTTTAGTGCCTCCGACCATAGAGCCCAACATCGGAGAGACATTGGAAATTTCCAGAATGTACTCAATGGCGGCATTTACACCAAGGCTAGGAAGAGGGTAAACAAAAAGTCAAGTCGAACAAAAAAAACTATAGCGTTTGAACAAACACTTATAAACCAAAACCGTAATGTTATTGAGGCCTTGTGAGAGTGCACCTGGTTTTTGGGAAGCCATTGTTTTCCACCTTTACATATACATTGTACAGGCCAGGTGGTTGGATGGGGAGAAGACAGGTGATGTTGGTGGAAGTCCACCCCACCACATCACATTCCTTATGGCCCACTAGTACTCCACTGTCATTGGATGGATATCCGAAGTTGGTACCCAGGATGGTGAGAACTCGGATCCCTGTATAATAAACCAGATAGACATTTCGTAACCCAAACTGTATATTTAATGTGTTGAAGTTCACATTTTAGTTAATCAGTCTAAAATTAACTCAACAATAAAATCTATTGGGTTGAGAGACAATGGGTGTGCTAACATAATTATAGAAACTGGTCTTTAACTACAGAGTGGATTAGGCTTCTTTTGTATGCATGAGCGTTTGTTGTGGAAACATTGCTCTTTGAAAAACCGGAATAGGCAAACTGTTGCACGCTTTTGTGTAGATATTTGTTTGCAAAGGCTCTAATTTCTCATAAGAAGAGAAGAACAAAGCAGAAGGAATGCAAACATTTCAACAAAAGCAATGAGCAGAGAATGTTACCTCTACAACCATGGTCACACAAGTATTGTTCTGCTAATAACACCAATCATTCCATAGTTTCATAACTATGGGGTTTAAAAATATAATTACATGCAGGCTTTAAAAATAGACATGTCTGCACATGAATACATCTTTCATAATTTGTCTTGATTGTCAGTGAAAACATTGCAGGCTTCTACATGTAAACCAAACAGCAAATAAATAGTAAAAGAGATATTAAAACAAATTCTAGATAACCTGAGTCATTCTGCAGAACATGCCATATAAAGCCAATCAGTCAGACATTTAGTTCTTCAGATAAGATCTGTAAAACTCTCCAGATTAAATCCAATCAAAGCAAACTAGCAAAATATAGGTTGAGATTACAGGATTATAAATACATATCTTGGAGGCACCATCCATGAACTGTAATAGATACTTCTTCTCACTGAACTCACCAATCACAGTGGTAGAGGCAGGAGAAATGCTGGTGATCAGAGGTGTAAGGCTATCACTGTAGGTGAACGTGCCGCTTGCAGTGTCGTTCATCACTCCCATTGCCAATGTGACTGCCCGGGACCCTGCCATTCCCTAAAATAACACACACTAATATCATCTGGATACAAAGCTTGAACATGACTAGTTAAAAGTTTCACAAATCAAAGGTGTTTAACATACTGGTGGAGTCTGGCATTTGAGCTCTGTGTCAGTGGTCTGAAGCACTGTGCAGTCCTTGCTGCCGACCATCACCGTGGTGTTTGGGCTGAACCCAAACCCTGTCACCGTCAGCACCGTACCTCCTGTGAGGAGCAAGTACCACGTGTATATGTATTAAAACGCTTTTTTTAAGCAAAGCACATGTATAGCCCCCCTTGTGGATGATTTTCTTAATAATACATTTCAAAAATGTTTTTTCCAAAAATACATATCTCCTCCCTCATATTTCACCATTTGGGCTAACCTTGTTGTAATCTTACCTGCCACACTCCCAGACGGTGGGCTGAAAGAGGACACAATTATCTTGTAGGTGAAGTTGAGGCTGTAACCACCTGCAGAGAATGCATTGCCCAGAGAAGGGAAGTTGACAGACACCGCGTAGGTACCCGCGCTGGAACTGCTCAGTCTGCAGGTCTGGGAGGTAGCTGGGAGGAATTTGTGAACATAATGTCAGTCTAATTTTTTGCACCAGATACCAGAGTGTACCACCAGCAGTAACCACATTGTATAAATTGCTAACTCAAATATCGTCAATTCAGGATACAGTAATTGTGCAATGGTGAGTCATGGTTCCTACCATCAAAACAAGTGTTGTGTTGTGTCCTCAAACGGTAGATTGGGACATTAATGTTCTGGGAATGAGTACATTGTAGGTAAAAACTATATTACTTACGTGTTACTTCCTCGACATGACATGCGGCATGTCCCACCATTATGGTAGCATTCTCGTTGATAAAACCTGTCCCAGTGACGGTCAATCGAGTTCCCAGACCTACTGATCCTGAAAGACACAACACTCACATTCATTTCTCAGGCTCAAGTAAAGCATGCCCACTGTTGAATATTAGAGTTAGAGACTAATGCACGTTGATAGTTATCAGTAGGTCAATTAGATTTGTTTTTGCTGTACCTTCAGTTGGGTTGATACTGGTAACAGCTGGGATGTTGGCTTCTGTCCACTCAAAGCTGCAGTTACCCGAGCACTTGGATGGAATGCCATTGATGAAGACTTCCACCTTAAAAATATTACTGGCAGAATAAACTAGTACTCCACAGTACGGTGAAAAAGTGTGCAAGAGTGATAGCTCAGCAACTATTGACTCGTATACAAACTTGTGAACATAGTCTATCCTGGAAGCATGTGACACCCAAATAATCGAATGCAACAGGACGTTCATCACAATGTAATTAATGGTTGCGGTGTCAATTTCCTAAGCAGAATGACCAAAGCTGAGGAGACATGGGACAAACAGCTAACACATTGTTAGCTCCATTCATAAGAGTAGTAAAGATGACATTAACGGCTGGCATACCTGTGGCACGGGCTCCCACACACGCAGGTAGTCTCCTGTGAGGCTCTGTACAAACAGTCCTCCCTTGGTGATCTCCACAGCTCTCACTTTAGGCTTTATGCCCAGCACTGATGAGTCGTTAACCTACAAAGAGAACGGACCAAAGGCCCGTTTAAAGACGTGGTGAGTAAAAAGCAGCTTCAAAACGATTGGAAAATACTAGAATAAAGAATTAACAGAGACATTTGTTACACCAGTATATTTATGTTGTTAAACTTGATATATTCATGTTATGTTACTGTATTCCTTTTGAAGATGCATTGAACGACAGTGTAAAATAAAATTGATCATTTGAATAAAGATGGGTTAACACAACATATATGTATTATTATTATTATTATTATTATGTAATATTTACTTAATATAGAAGTTCAACAAACATAATACAATTGTGAGGAAATTGTCGCCTAAATAAATGTAATTATAGTCAACAAGTTTTTTGAGTGTATGGATGAACAGCTGTAGAATATAATTCAAGTAGACCTCAATCAGAGGCTGGTCTCCTGGCTTGGTGAGCCATTGGATAACCCATTTTTGGTGCTTGCAGTTGCCGTTGCTGGTGACTTTCAGCTGACCCATCTCTGGTATGCCCTGGAGGGCATACTGGAGGTCTTCCGCACTGACATCCACTGGGAGGCCTGGAAGAGGTTACAATATGCATCACCAAATCAGATACTCTTGGGATCAAGGTCTACATGCGAAACGAGGAACAGTAATTGTGATAAAAATCCAAATAGCTACCTTCTATGCGTGTCCCGTATATCTCCACATCAAAGGTACCGGTCAATGGAGGGCTGGCCTTCTGGGGGCGGGTAACTGTGGTCAAGGCTGCTCCATGACGAAATTCAGCCGTGTCTTCAGTGCAATTTATCATTTCCTAAAAAGCAAGGGAGATGAGAACCTATTTGAAAATGTTTCCATTGCAAGATTATGATGGCATTAAACAATCTAACAATAGGTCACTATTGCATTTTGCGGTATTGATACATTTTTAGATCATGGAAGATTGTGCAACAGGAAAAAGGCTAGGTAATGGATTGTAAACATATTTCGGTAGTCTAATGCTTAGTAGGAAGATTTTTCTGCAATCTTGCGTGTGATTCATTGTCACCACTCTGAACTGTAAGACAAGATCCTGATTACTGTTCATACAAAGTGCACACACAAGCAGAAATAAACTGATTCACGTTGCTGATTAATCTATCTGGTTCCTGTATTTACTGCTAGCAATAACAAAATAAATGTATTTCAAGTATAAACTGTGGCATTAGGAAATAAATAGTTGGATCAGTCATTAATTCTGAATATATTTTGATCATTTCGATTTTAAATAATGTAGACCATTAAACACCACGGAAAATAAACCATCTTACCTGCAAGAAGTCAATGCCGATCAGGGGGAAATCAAAGTCACAGTTTTGGGGTTGGGCGGTAATCTCGTAGCTGACCAGTGAGACATTGGTCACTGGGATTTTGCGAGCCACAATGGCTGTGAAAATTTTACCAGCATTGGCCAGCGCAGCTGGCTTTCTCTGATTAAGGACAGCTGTAAGCAACATAAAACATAAAACCATCTTTTTTAATGATCATGCAAATTTAGCTGTTCACGATAGTAGGAGACTATAGGACGTTAGTGTGGAACAAAATCTATTAAATCAATACATGTTTTTGATAGTTTCAACCTTATTTATAAACGTTATGCACCGTTTTCATTAGTAGTAGTGGCCTTTCCCCCTAGATAAATGGTGTCAACATAGAAATCCTTGCTGGGGTTGTCTTTGTAAAGATAAAGTTCTGTGAGCTTGTAATCCCTTCCAACAAACTGGGACTGCACATCACTTAGCAGGTCCACACACTTGTAACTCCAACTGCAGATTCGAATAGACATGTATTAGATTGGCAAGCGTAAAGGAAATTTTGGCATTCTCATGGATGTTCAAGTCCAAGCTGTTGTTCCAAAGTGGGCTTAAACAACACAATGTTTTTTCATTCTAAAATATAGGGAAACCATATCTTGGCTTCAACTTACTCAAATACACTGTTGAAAAGAACTATAGTTTTGGTTGTCACCGTTTCAGTAAGGCCCTTTGTGTTCTTATAAGTGAACTTCATTCCAATCTCATCCTTTAAGTGTCCTTTGTAGGCGAAGCAGAGCTAAGTGAATGAATCAAACATCCAAAATTAAACAATCAAATTACATAAAAATTTTGAAATGATATGACACGTCAGTGCATTTCACAGGTTGGAAATCCATGTCTGCATCATAAAACCGATCCATTCAATACACTTTTTACTGCTGCCATCTTAGGTAACACAAAGCAAAGATATGTTATATGTGAATCGGCAAATCAACAATCTAAATAGGGTGTAAATGATGTTGATGACTGTTTTACCATTCTGTAAGTTTGCAGAGCAGCTTCTCCATAAGTACCACCTGATTCCATAGGAAAGCTGCTCAAAAACAGAGTCTCAGCGTTCTTTAGTGACCAAAGTCCACAGAAGGCCTCTACGTCATTCACAGGTGTCCCTCTCTCATCGCCGTTGTACTTCAAGATTAACAACAAAAAGAAAAAAGAAATCACAAAACATTCCAAAACATTTTGATGTTACATTTACATGATCATGCTGCACATCTGTCACAGTCACATATCGCAAATACACGTTTTCTGTTTACTTCAGATTTCCCCCTCTGACTCACCTCTGATTGTGTCTTTTCAAAGTCCCTGAAGTACATGACACCTGATCCCTCCGGGGTCTGGAGCTCGCTTGGGCACCTCGCACTGACAAGGTCATTCAGCGCTGTCTGTATCTACTCACACAAGCACACAGAATAGTTACGTTTCTTTACTCTTTCCACAAGCCCAGCAAAACGTGAAACCATGCACACAAAAATGAAGTGTATGAACAATAGACCGGGCCTAAAATGTATTTGGACCTTTTGGAAGTTATAGTTTAGTGTGCAGTAAGGTAACAAACCTCAGACTCAGATGCATTGAAAACAATTGGCCGAGTTGGGATTCCACCCCAGTTTAGAGTAAAAGTCTTCATGTTTCCTTGACCTTTGGTCAGCTCATTGACTGTAATGCTGGTGTCAGAGCCCAGGACCTCAAATTCAAGGGGCATGAAGTCACCTGAAGAACAGGCATAATAGGCATACATTTTATAATCGCATGGCATCTACATGGAAATCCAATACTCTAGCAAGAGTTGTATAATAACTTACTCTATCATCAATAAAATGTAATTGTGTTATGATCAAATTATATTTGTATTTGCTCAGGCTTCATTTTATGTTTACCCCTCTGAGAGTTGAAGGTCACAGTGTACTGAACGCCCCCACTGTAGTCCTGTTTGATGACCTTGACCGTATCAGGTTTGATGGACCACAGATCATTCAGAGCCATCTCCACCATGCCTGGAGTTGCACTTACGGCTATAGGTCCTGCGTCACACCAAGGCAATCAGTTCAACCCCCCCAAGTGAGCGTTAGATGATCCCTCTATACAAGGAAGAAACCAAAAGTAAAAGTGCTCGACTTATATTTTCCTTGTCTTACCAGTTTTTGCATGGCCGTAACGCAGGCTGTAGTAGGTGTTGTCACAGAGACCTTGACTCACACAGCTGGTGTTGATGCTCACCTGCTGGACTTCAGCAACTGGGGTCATATCTCTGGGCCAAGAGTCAAAGGTCACCACCTAGATGGAAGCAGTGAAAACAGAGCAGCGGTGAAAAAAGCAGCGCTGAACGAATCTACCTAAAGTCACTAATGCTGGACGAGGGAAAAGAGTTTTAATGGAGACAACAGAGGTCCAGATCCAATCTACTGAGCTGTGATGTTTTGACCTGACGCCAGTCATAAAATTCCCAGGCCCATGCTTACCTGTGTTTCATCTGAAACGTCATATCCTGCCACTATAGCCTGCTTTTCATTTACAGCATCGTTAGTCTGGTCTGCTGTAAAAGGGCTTTCCCCTCGGAAAAAGCCCATGTCAACAAAGGCACCTCTACCCCACTGCTGCTGGAGGAGTTCAATGTAGTACCTACAATGTTGGCAATTTGAGAATAATATTGGAATTTTACTTAGAAAACTAAAAATTGATTGATGTAAACGATGAATAATTTGTTTGGTGATCACTTTTCAAACAGTCTACTCACGCTTTTCCAGCCTCTAGAGCCATTACATTAGATATCTGTGTCGAAGTTGAGGTGTAGCTAGGAGCGTAGTAAGAGTGGTATGCTATTTTAACCTGAAAAAGAGATGGTCACTGTTGGAAAGCTGTTTGATGCATACTCATTCAAGAGAAACATATGCCTCAAATGTGGGGTCAGCAGACCACAGAACACAACAAAAGACAGCAAGGATAAATGTTTTGTTACTTGTACAACTTGATAAGACGGATGCAACTGAATTTGTTTTTATAACACTTTTTTATTGTTCGTTGTAGATTTTCATAATTTAAGGGGATGTCCTTCATAATGCATGTTTTATTTCTGGGCTGAACGCAACAAAAACAAAATCTTTAGATAAGGCACTGATACTCACTTTGCAGTGGAGTGTCTGGGTGGGACATCTAAGCATGCAGCAACCCAGACACATCACTACTATAGATCACACACTTCTTGTAGAGATGTTTTGTAGTATTTGGGTTCATTTTTAAAGAAATGTAAATACTTAAAATATTTATGATGATGTTGATGCCTACCTTGTCTTTGGGATTGCCAGTGAAGCTGAAGTAAAGTTCACCACGATCATCCCCCCTGATGTACAGAGTATAGTTGCCAGTTGTAGGTGGGACAAAAAAGCCCTTCAATCGGGAAACCATATAGGTCAATTCAAACCTCTGGGGGAGAGAGTCAATCCACTCTGCCCAGTACCCTGATTTGCTCTCGTTGTAGTTAAGTGCTTCATTTAAGTAGCGTGGGTTTGTGTTATTCCAGACCTCCATTTTCAAACCCCTGCTACCTGTAGGCAACAGGACATTTGGATACAATGTAACTCATGGGGAGCAATCCAGTGAGAACATCCGGTTCTAAAGCAGTTGGTAAACCATCACTACAACAAATGCTTAAAATTCTTCGAGGATGTGAGATGGTCAGACAACCCCAGACAAAGAAATGACGATGAATGTCGAGATGCATGACATCAAGGGACGGGGACAGGGAGTGTTCTCACCTGGGTAGACTGTCATGTTGCGCCACCGGTATTCTGGAGTCCTGCAGGTAATTGTCTCATCAGATACATTATAGACGTCACACGGCCTTCCTAAAGAAACAATCAGAGGGAATTAATCTGAAGCATCCAAAAAACAATGTACTGGCATATCAACTGACTGACATTGAAAGCACACAACATCACCAAGTCTGTCTTTTATTTGTTCTCGTCTGGTAGTGAAGATCAGATAACCTACCTCCAACAAGAACCACAGCTGGGCGATCAGTTTGATCAAAGAAGTGCCCATGGATAGTTAACAGGGTTCCACCCAACATGCTCCCACTGGAAGGAGAGACTCCAGTCACCTCTAAAATGTGTAAGATGGAAGTGAAAATACAATGTAACAGAAATTACAGTTTATGGTTAATGCATAACATTGGACATTTAAAAACATATCGTGGAAAAGTGTGCCTCCCTACCTGCAAATGTCTGAAACATGGAAATCTTATTCATAGATGAAACTCTATACAGACTCATATCTGGAAGACTCCTTAAATAAAGATACAGTGTTTAGTGAAATTTTACATGAATAGAGTGTTAAAGTGGGCGAATTACTGTTTCGTCTTTAGACCGTATACCTTCCATAGTCAGCATCAAGAATGTAACTCAGATTGTGATGTCCTGTAAATCCCAAAACAGCCTTATCAAGAGTTGCTTTTCTTCACATTTGTGTATTAACACTACAGTGCAATATTATAAGAATTATACCGTGCACTCAACATTGTCACTGTACAACCACAAAAAACATCTGATTCATACAGATTTGAAAAACTTACCAACATATGTTCCAGTCATTCTGCAGCTCATGTATCCATAAACACTGGTATCCGAGTTCAATGACAAGAAATAGCTAAAGAAAAC
>JAVQJS010078036.1:0-20526 GCA_036024795.1 Galaxias rostratus
TGTGTGGGGGGGGGGCTGGGGCTGTTTTGTAACAGGTCCGTAGCGCACTCAAGTGGACACATTTATTGTTGACTATAATTCCGGGGATTATACAATTGATGCCCACCATAAGGCAAACATCACTGTACGACATCATAGAGTATGCACTATAATCGTTGTAACTTAGATAAACAGGTTACCTTATTCAATTAGCCCATAATATAATGACCTCTATTTCAAAACCCGTGTGGACATACTGAGCAAAACGAAAGTGAAACTGCAAGTTCTCTCTCTTAAAAACAGGTTCAGCTCTCTTTAGCCCTTCGTTCATTTCTTACTGTCTCACAGTAGTCCTCTTGGGCTGTGTGGATCGGACTAATCGACAACATATTTCAACTCGAACAAAAACATTTTTTACAGAATGTCAAAGACCAGTGACATCGATGAGGGATTTTACTCACGACAGTTGTAAGTATATACTCAATAATCAGATATGCTTTAAGCTCTTCAGTTTTTATTGTACACCACTCCGCGTTAATTGCTGTTACCTGAAACAGGTATGTTCTGGGTCACGATGCTATGCGTCGCATGGGAAGAGCAGACGTCCTCATTTGCGGGATGTGTGGATTAGGCGTGGAAATTGCCAAGAATGTCGTTCTTTCTGGAGTGAAGTCTGTCACTGTCCAGGATGAGGGCCTTGTACGGTGGAGCGATCTCTCCTCTCAGGTAAACAACAAACCATTGTAGCTGTAATTTCGACTGGCTGCTGTTCACAGTTAAAGTAGCACAAACACGTGCCCTTTCTCAGTTTTTTCTTCAAGAGTCTCACCTGGGACAGAACCGGGCCCAGAGTTCCCTACCTCAACTGTCAGCCCTTAACCCCCATGTCCAGGTGTCAGCTCACACTGGACCACTGGGTGCTGACTTGCTGCTCCAATTCCAGGTAGGCTTGTTATAGTCATAAGGAAGCTGGTGTCTGTACATAATCATTCATAGAATGATTAGACAGTTACAAATGTTTTTATGAAAAATATTTAGTGGTAGTGTTTATTTGATTATAGTTACACATTTTATATTATGATTAAATAGGTTGTGGTACTCACGACTTCTTCGTTAGACGATCAGCTGCATTTTGGTAAACTGTGCCATTCCCATGGAGTCAAGCTTATTGTGGCAGACACCAAAGGACTTTGCGGGTGAGAGTAGAAAAACTTTGGCATGTCATTCAAATTGCTGTGGTTTCATGTGCTAAAACCATTTTTATGGGTTATGCACAGTCATCTATTCTGTGACTTTGGGGAGGAGTTTGAGGTATTGGATCGCGATGGAGAAACACCTGTTTCAGCCATGATAGATCATATCTCAAAGGTAATGTATGACTTCAATTTAGGAGAAACTGTATGCAGGAATAATGCTAGTAGGAAAAACACAATTTGTGAATCACTGGTGTTATAACAGACTCATGTGTTGGGTGGATTAGGTCAAATTAAATGATCGATCAGGTTATATCACTTAACATTTTTTCCGTCAGGGGAATCCTGGAGTGGTGACCTGCTCGGACGAGCGGAGGCACGGTCTTGCAGACGGATGCAGCGTGTCTTTCTCGGAGGTGCAGGGCATGGCAGAGCTCAACGGTGTGGCACCAGTGGAAATCTCGGTTCTCGGTAGGTGCTCCAGAGTAACGTCCGTGCTCCCCCCTGGTTACCGTTAGTCTTGCGGAATCAGCCTCCTGGCCGGTTTCACGATAAGCATTAACGTTGTCTTCCTGGCCACCAGGCCCTTACACCTTCAGCATCTGTGACACCTCGGCATTCTCTGAGTACCAACAGGGTGGAGTAGTAACTGAGGTCAAAACGCCAGAAACCATCCATTTTGTAAGTGTAACTTCAGCCAACATATGTTTCATTCACACAGTGATAACTTGTGAGTTAACTCATAGGGATATACCTGCTCTCTACCCAAATCCCTTCTAAGCATTCTTTTTTAAATTGCACATTTTTAATTATTTCAAATTGGATATTATAACACAGTATCCTGGGTAGTTCGGGATGTCCATACAAATAACAAGGATGGAGTCATGCACACTCATTGTTTGAATATTTACAGTGCATCACCTCGTCATTAAAGAGCGTTAAGTGATGGCTGGCCATGCTTTTTCCACCAGAAACCATTGGCTGAGGCCTTAGTGGACTACCCTCAGCTCTTGGTAATGACTGACTATGGGAAGATGGCACGTCACCAGACCCTGCACCTGGCTTTCCAAGCCTTACATGGCTTTGTGAAGAGAGAGGGTCGCCTGCCAAGACCCAGGTGCCAGGTAGGTGACACCTACCACGTTGTGGATTTTACAAAAATACTTGCTAGTCATTGTGTAACCACAATGTAGTTTAAGGTGTGTTATTGTTTGAGACCTTACTATACTGTTTTTGTAAGGAATTACACCAACAGCCCCTTGAACTCAGTGTTTTGTAATGGATTAAAAAGTGTTCATTGTTTCCTGTCACCTGGCAGTGAGCTATCCTCCCCGTCTCTCCAGACAGATGCTGAGAGCCTGTGGACCATGGTGACAGAGCTGGACCAGGCCAGCCCACTGGAGCAGCTGGACCAGGCCGTGGTCCGGAGCCTAGCCTTCACCGCCCAGGGGGACCTGGCCCCCGTCAACGCCTTCATAGGAGGCCTCGCCGCGCAGGAGGTCCTGAAGGTGAGGTCAGAGGTCATCCCTAGGTCATCTTACTGTCTGTGAAACAGGGTAGGGCGTACTTCCTCGCTTGCAGTTGCATGACAGTTTTTTCCTGTGTTGTTTTGATGTCGTATTTGTTCCCGTTCACTTGATGCTGTCCATGTTGGAACAGGCTTGAACATTTCTTACAAGGTAACGAGGTAACTGCGTTCTGTGCTTGTTAAGGAATGTATGGACCCATTTGTTATTTTTATTTGTATGCACTGCTCCCCAGGCATGTAGTGGCAAGTTCACCCCACTACAGCAGTGGTTGTATTTTGATGCCTTGGAGTGCCTTCCTGAAGAAGACAAGATGGGCTCCGATCAATTAACAGAGACCAGCTGCTCACCAGTAAGAGATGGCCAGACTGCATAAAGCAGAATGAAAATGGCAAATACCCTTTTAGGAACCGTTCATATGTTCAGTATATAAATTCCAGATGTTCAGATGTATATAACATTATTCATTCCCCTTTGTTGTCAATTCTGCAGAAAGGATCCAGATATGATGGACAGATAGCTGTGTTTGGGTCATCTTTCCAAGAGAGGCTTGGGAAGCAGAAGTATTTCCTGGTGAGTGCTAAGGGGCAGAATTTATCTAATCCCATGCAAGTGTGTTAATATTTTCTCTCCACTAGGGAGTGCTAATTGCATTGACAAACAGATTTGACGTCTGTGTTGTTGTTTGATCTCTGCTGGTGGTGATTGTGACACATGCAGGAAACAGAAGTGATTCAGATGGCATTTCCTGTTAATGTTAGCTTTCGGGGCGTGCAGTAACCAGTCAGCAGTGGCAAACCTTGTTTCCTTGGCCCTTGTTTTGCTGATTGTGCATTTGTGTGTGTGTGTGTGTGTGTGTGTGTGTGTGTGTGTGTGTGTGTGTGTGTGTGTGTGTGAGTGTTTGTATGTATCCTATTTATGATTTCTCATGTCAAACCACCCATCTTTAAAAAAGACTTCTTAAAAGAAAGTGGAGAAAAACTATGGAATTATTCAATATTTGGATTGCTAACACGTACATGTGATAAGATACCTGAAACATAATTAAGATGCACAAGATACATAATTAACCTACACACACTCCATTGTTTCATTTTGTCCCCTGCCAATCCTGCCAGGTTGGGGCTGGTGCTATCGGTTGTGAGCTTTTAAAAAACTTTGCTCTGATGGGGCTCGGTGCTGGAGAGGGAGGCCACGTCACTGTGACAGACATGGACTCTATCGAACGCTCCAACCTAAACAGACAATTTCTGTTTCGTTCTCAGGACATTGGGGTAAGAGATTGTATCACATGACACGTTCATTATGAGAAGTTCAAGCTAAAAATTCAAATATTTATATCTAATGTCAATAATCATATTGTCTGACACCGACTTTTAGTTTGGAGTTGCTTTTCAAACAGGCTCCTTTTAGGCTTTTGTAGACAAACAGCTGGACGCATGAAGTGACGTATTGGCTGAACTGTATAGATATGAATTATTATTGAATTCAAAATGTTATTTCCCTGGGAAGTTGTCTGTATGCGACCACAAGCATGAACTGAAGCGTCTAGAGAAGTTGTCAAATGTAAAAGAAAAGATACACAACGCTGTTGAAATATGGGATCAATATGGCCTTTGTCTAATGTATAGATGCGCTGGCAGAAATCCCTCCCTCTTCCTCCTGTGGAAACATTTGGATTTCCCTTCCTTTCTTTGTTTTCCATTCTGCTCTTTTCCCTGTCACTGTTCGATCCCCAAACCCATTACATTCCATAGGTCTTGTCCCTACGTTTAGCTGTTTCTCCTCTCCATCCATCGTAAGACAAACCTGAACCGTACCTCGATTCCCCTCCACAGAGGCAGAAGTCCGAGGTTGCCGCCCGGGCTGTCAAGCAAATGAACCCGGCCATGCAGGTCACGGCTCACCAGAACCGCTTGGACCCAGACAGCGAGCAGGTCTATGGACACAGCTTCTACATGGCCCTGGACGGGGTGGCGGCGGCGCTGGATAACGTGGAAGCCAGTCAGTATCCTGCACGCACAACGGGATCCTTATAGCGTCGTCCAGGCTGCCCTTTCCCTGTAGAGCCACTAGACTCTCACAGGTCATTTGCGTGTTGGGCCTTGAGGCCAGATGGCTGGTGACCCGCCATGACTGTGAAGGGTGCAGGGTTCCTACAACGGCACGGCCCGTTGCTCATGTACTGTTGACCTACCATGACCACATAGTCTTCCTTCCACCTGTCACTTGAACACATGGGATGTCAGTTTCAGGTTTAATCTGCAAATTTGTTTTGGATACATGTAACCATATTTGCTAGTCCAAGCTGTGTCTGCTGGGTGAAATGTGGCGATCTGGTAAAAGTGCTGGATGCCCTCCGTGTGCCCAGGAGTCTACTTGGACGGCCGCTGCGTGCAGCACCAGAAGCCTATGCTGGAGGGGGGTACCCTGGGCAGCAAGGGCCACACCATGGTTGTGGTGCCCCACGTGACAGAGTCCTACGGGCCAGTCAAGTCTGGAGACGGCAACGCCATCCCACTCTGCACCCTCAAGAACTTCCCTCACCGCATAGAGCACACGCTGCAGGTGAACCATGAAATAACATGCTTTTCCCACCTCAAATTGTTCCCTTTTCGGGATGGCACTTCATCCTCCATGCTTGAGGAGGCCACTTGTAAAGCCTGCTTGTAAAGTCACTTAATCATTAAAACCGTTATTTCCCTTGGTTAACTCAGTGACACTTAAAATAATGATGATCAAACCACGCTGAGTCAGCATTTATTACATTGAAAAGAAATGGAAATCAACTTTTCTGAAGGATGGACTTTCTCTGAAATGTCCCCCATACTAAACAAGGAAATGTTTCTTGCTTTCTAGTGGGCCAGAGATCAGTTTGAGGGGTACTTCAAGCAAGCGCCGGAGAACGTGAACCGTTACTTGAGGTATGCCAGTTTAACACCGGAGATATCAGTTCTGGATTTTCCTACTCCCACCACACACGGTGGGGCCCATACATGACCTGCTTGCATGTCAACCATCCGTCCCCCTTCCTTGCCTCTTCCTGGTGGATGACACCTCTTCACTGCCTCACTCTCACTCTCATCCACGGGGGCCACATCACTAATTATCCCACAGGCCTGAACGAGGTTAGTGTGGCAGAAGGGTGCCGGACAGACTGTTTTGTTTACAGAGTGGAGGCTGTACCTTTAGATGAGGGGCTGTAAACCGGCAGCACAGGAGGAGCTGCTGGCCGCCCCCCAGCGGGCCTCTCTCTCATCTCTCCCCCTTAAAACAGTGCGTCTGCCTTGGCTACGCGCTGGGACAAAGCCAGGCGGCTAATTAGACTGGACTCCAGCTCCAATTTGGGTCCACCAAATTGACCCACAAACTAGGTCACTGCTACCCTGAAGCTATGGAATGGCTAATGGATATTTTTTTAAAGGCTAATGGATCTTTTTTGGGGAGGGGGGATAAGTCCATTGAGATATAGTTTGTTTTTAGTATTATGGACAGAAAACTAAGATGCAGTGATCTGATTTGTGAGGGGCTAAGCTCTGGTAGACTCTGGCCCTGTGTCATTACCTGTGGGTCCTGCAAAGGACCCGGTGTGAGCTCCTTGGAGCCCTGCTAATCCAACACTGTTGCTGGTCTCATAGACCGGTGTCTCCCAGAAGCTCAGCTAGGGTTGTTAGTGTCACTTGAACATTAATCCTCTAATTGTGGAGAAAAGCCCCCTCGCCTCATTTGAAAGCAGTCGAACCTCTCAGCCAAAACCAGACACTGGCTCGTTGCCCTCCTAGGGCCTGCCTAAACAGTAAGCACCATAACAAAGTCACGTTGCCCGTTTGCATGTCTTTGCTTGTCTAAGCCTGATTGTGTGCCTCCTTTTAATCAGCAGAAACACACAGGAGAGCCAATGGTCTCACACCTTTAAGAGTTGATAGAATTAGGTCAAATAGGTAAAGTCTCATAGCCCTACTACTACTTCCTAGGTAGGTGTGTCAATCTGTTTCAAGTGAAGAAGCTGCACATAGGCTGAGAAGATAATGCGACATGCATGGTGTGTTAAATGATCGCCAACTTCACACCTCGCCTGGCCCCTGTAACACAGGAAACTAGAACCTAGTCTTTCTTTGGGTAGTGCCACAGTCTGTGGTGGTTTACTCTGGAGGCTGTGTCGGGGCAGAGGGAGCAGGCAGAGCTTCACGGACACGTCCTCCCCGTTAGTGTCACGGCGCAGAGACTCTGTCTCAGCAGCGTAGCTCCTTCCGACCTCCACGTCAATCACTCCTTGTCGAGCTGAATCCACCAGAAAGACGCAAGGCCTCTGAGCGTGTTTGGCCACAGTGATGGAAATGGTATTGACATGTGTCAGTGACTCTGGTGTTTTGTTCCGAGGGGCAGTTGTCACTCATTGACGGGTGGAAGGCGAAGCAAACCCTGCCTGAATCCCCACTTAGTGCATACACTGTGCATTAGATCTCAATGGCTTCTCAATTCAGACTCCTCAGCGTGACTCCAACATGATCGCACCTCTTGTTTTCCCACCGAGGGGTCATTGTCACATTGGTGAGGGTGGGGTCATACACTGGCCCATTGGTGGTCTCCTCATATAACACTGTGGTGCCTCCTCCCTGCCAGCGAGGCCGACTTCATGGAGCGGACCCTGTTCAGAGGGGAGGTCGAGGCCCTGGAGGTCCTGGAGGGGGTGTGGGCCGGCGTGCAGCGGCCCAGCGACGGAGGCCAGAGGCCTGCCACCTGGGAGGAGTGTGTAGGGTGGGCTCGGTGCCAGTGGGAGACCCTGTTCAACAACCACATTAGACAATTGCTGCACTGCTTCCCTCCCGGACAGGTAACATAACCCCATCCCACCCACGCACACGCACATACACACACACACACACACACACACACACACACAAACACACAGACACAATGGGGCACCGACAGTCCACTACTCTTTCACTCTTTCTTTTCTTTTATTACTTTCACAATATCAGCATTTTTTTAAGTATTTGTGGACACATGAGGGCACTGTTGTGTGTTTTGCTGTGCTGCAGCCTGTCTGGATACTGACTCGAAAACATTTGTTGTCTCCATATGGCGGTGTTTACACGGCAGAAAAGCACTGAGTAACGTGAATTTCCAGTTGAGAGTGACAGTGATTTTTGATGCCCCCTCCTCTGACGATGCCCAGGGCAGCATTCTTAGCATTGGGAAGACTTAAAAGCACCACAGCTGCAGAGCACTTGTTATCCAAATGAGATCATGTTCACATGTGTGCTGCCTTTCGGTCCCACATGGGGGACCCACGGAGGATTTGTATCCCCCCCATAACATGCCTTCCCATGACCCCCGGTCCAACAACTGGCTCCGTCTTCTCCCGCTTCATACCACAGCGGACGACGGTCGGTTGAAATTCCCAGGCCCACTTCTGAGCTCATTCCCTTTTCTTAAAAAGTCACATTGGGTGGTGTGCAATGTTTTTTTTATTAATTTGGACATAAATATGTATTATAACAAATTTGCTTCTAAAAGCAAGAGAAGGATATTTTGTCTTTGTTAAAACAGCATAATATTCTGTAAAAGCATAACATATTATAAGTCATAGAACTCACCCTTACATTGTACCCGCTAAAAAGTAGTTCTGAGTGAGAATTCATGATTACACAATTTTTGACAAACATTTTGTGAGAGCAAGAGAAAAATAGCAATGGATATATATAAGACACGAGGCCTCTGAGCATGTTTGACCATGCACACACACACACACCTACACACACACACACACACATATATATATATGTGTGTGTGTATGTATGTATGAATGTATGTGTGTGTGTGCTTGTGTCTCAGGAGATGGACGTCGTTTTGGTATTGTGTTCCTCCTGCAGGGAAAAGAGTTATGCTGAAACAATGGGATATGCAGTAGCACATGACGTGAAAGGTTCCAGACTCACAGACTTGGTCTGTAGACATGGTTAATCACACCCTCTCATGGTAGCTACCAAAGCACTCTCACTGGAGGCGCTCGTTGTTCTCGGCTGTTATGCAGCGAACGTTGTCGAGGCGTTTGTTTTGTTCCCTTTTCTGATGGCCGTGGTTTTTGGTTCCCTCTTGCAGGTTCACTCTCAACTGCAATGCTTTCTGGGGAAGTATGATAATGTTCACAAGTCGGGCAAAACATGTAGACAACGAAATACGAAGTTTGCACTAACTAACGGCTAGCTAAAGAAAAACACATTTACAAAATTGTTTGTCGTTGTTCCTGACAGAGGAGCTTTAACCCATAAACAATCCCCTGTTAAAAAAGCAATGCCCTGGGCTACAGACAGAGATTATAGAGCAACAGGATTATTCAGTCTGACAGAGATGTTGGGCAAGCAGATCATGTCCTCACACCCACTGCGTTTTGCAACAGAGCTGACTAATTCAGAGTCATTTAGTTTAGCTGTGTAGAAACATGTCCATATTTGAGTTTTGCTGCATGTGGCCTGTTACTATGGCCACAGCAGGTTGATCATAAGTAGGTAGGAAACGTGGATGGTTGATCCTGCGATCAATTAGATCTGGTTAATACAAAGGTGTTGGAGTTACACCATTACCAATAGATCCATATTGTATGTACTGACACACTTAAGATACAAACAGACGAATTAACCAAATAGCTGTTGACTGAGCTCCAAGAACAAAGACAGCGTCTCACTCTGAAGGCGAGACCTGCCGCCGTATGAACATCTTGAGACGATCACTCTCCCACTGTGTCCTTCCCCTTAGCACCACAAAACACTCTCTTTGTTAGGGCTTATCAGACAGCCTTGGCTGCTGCTGTCGGTGCATGGGGTGGGCGTTAAGATAGGCACCCACCCCCCCCCCCCCCCACCCACCCCTCCCAACACACACAAACACACACACACACACACACTTCCAGCCTACGGGTCTATTGACCAGATCAAAGCTGCCTGCCTCCTCTGTTCCCTGCTCAAGCTTGCACCCAGCGTCTGCAGGGCAGCATGGGTCTGTCTGGTCGTCTCATGGGAATGTGGGGTGGCTACATCAGGGTGGCTTTCCAGGGAGAGTGTAAGATAAAGGATGATCGGAATCTTCTCCTCATCACACTACGGAGAATGAGAGGCTCTAGACCTCGTCCTGGAACCTAAACCCATAACTTTTTGCTGTTCTAGCTTATTCACTAGTGAAAGAAATTCAAAACGGTTTTGTTATTTCTTGATTTGTCGGATGATATTTTAATTATAGAACTGTTTGATGAGTTATTTGATTACTGGACCCTGGTCCTGAAACCTGTGTGACGCGTTATGTGGAGGTACATGTAATGTGAGGATACTGTAACTACAGTCACTTATAAACCACTGAGTGAGGGGACACGTTTGAACTGGAACTAGGTGGATGTGATTGAGGAGAATTCCCTGTGCTTTTCCCCAGCTGACCAGCTCCGGTCTGCCCTTCTGGTCGGGAGCCAAACGATGTCCTCACCCGCTCACCTTCGACCCCAACAACGTAAGTCCAGTGCCACCCCTACACCGCGGCCACACACTGTCTGCACGCTCTCGTGTCGGGCGTGATTGCATGATTCGGGTGATTGAAACGTCCGTGTGCTGGCCGATGAGCCGCTCTCTTTGGGCCGGTATGTACAGCACGCTCCCTGCCAGGGACGAGGGTTCTTGCCTGAAGTGGCAGAGCCACTCTGTAGAGCATACCTTCAGATGGACAAAGACCTGCTCGGATAGAGATCTGGACACTTCTCTTACCACCTCCTCACCTCTGACACGGACAGGGTCGCTCCCATTCACCCTCTGACACTAACTCACACTCACACACTCATTCACACTCACATATCCAACCATAAACACACACACAAACACACACACACAGACATAACACACACACACACACACACAAACCCTTGGTAGAATCATCTGGGTGAAACCGAATTTGGCGTCGGGATTGAAATGGTGTTTCGATTGTGAAAGTGTGTGCACTCCACAATGTCCATATCCCCTCCCACCTTCACACGGTTTTCCTGCCAGTTAACACGGATCATCCCATTGATTCGCTTCACCGCTCCTCTTTTCCCTTTTTTTCTTACACCCACCACCTTCTCCTTTCTGTCTATTTTGTGTGGAGTGTTGTCTCCTAAGCTCAGGCTAGGGCTTGCTGCTCTCGGCCGGCCGTGAAGGAACAAAGGCAGGGAGTCAGGAATGCGGCCCGTTCGTGGACAGACTCAGCGCTCCGCTGCTCGGCAGCGCAGCCATGTCCGCACGCATTCCTCCCAGAGCAAATCAATCGCCCGAGTGCCTTTTCGATCGCGGTCATAAATCAGTTGACTCACCCCTCTGAACTTTTCTGTAACCCCGGAGGGTTCCAGAAAGAAATTGGATTCTGATATTTTGACGGTGAATCGTATGGATTTGACGTAGTGGCCCCGGCGGTTGCCGGGGGAGTTTTGACGGTGTTGTAAGCCTGGGCTGTCCGTTAACGTGTAACTCCGCTGAGTTTCCTGTGGTCACCCCTCCGGCCTGGTCAGGGCTTTACTCATACTGGAGCTCCCACAGCCGAGGAGCTTACACTCATCGCCAAACATGTATTGGTGTCATCATGTGAATATCCCTTGGTGGGATTAGAGAGTTGGCGGTTGGCGGTACGTGACAGTGTGTGTGACCTGTGTGTTGTCGCAGCCCACTCACCTGGACTACGTGGTGGCCGGAGCCAACCTGCGCGGGCACGCCTTCGGGATCCCAGGGACCAGGGACCTGGCTGCCATCAGGGAGGCCCTGGAGAGGCTCCCCGTGCCCGCCTTCACCCCCGCCTCCTCCGTGAAGATCCACGTGACGGACCAGGAGATGGAGGAGGACAGAGAGAAGGAACGGGCCGAGGGGAAAGGTGAGGAGGCGGTGGTGAAGCGAGGGAAGCCGCATTTGGTTGGTTTCCCTGTCGACCTTTAGGGCCTACTCGTTGCTTCTTCCACTGACTAACACGCATGTCTTCCTATTCTGACCCGTCTCATTCTCTGACCCGATGCATACGCTTCCTCTCTTAAAGATGACATATATAACGTATATATATGTAAACCTGTGAGGTGCATTTAATAAACGCCTTGTACGATAGGTAGTGCGCTTCAAAGTTTCTGCTCCCTCGGCCACCACATGTCCTACCACCACTGTGCATGAGAGCATCATGGGTCATTTCTGTTCTATTCAGTTTGGCAGTGCACTGGAGGGTGAATCACATGCCCTGTGCTTTTCTCTAACTGTCCCTCAGACCAGAGCCGCTTGGAGGAGCTGAAGCAGAAATTGGCCTCCAGGCCTCTGAACAGCTCAGCCCTGCAGACGCACCCCGTAGACTTTGAGAAGGTAAGGTAAGGGGATGGGGTGAGGGGGTAAACTGTGGCCCCTGCCTTCCCAGCAGGCCCCAAAATGGACATTTCAACTATGGGGGCCCCGTTGACCCATATTTGACCCGGTCCCAAATGGAGGCTTAAAGGAAACAGTGCTGTCCTCTGTATCCCTGTGCGTTTTAAGAAGCACACATCCTGTTGGAAACCTCTGAAAAGAAGAGCGATGAGTAAGCGGTTGGAGAGGGTTTAGAGACACACACACACACACACACACACACACACACACACACACACACACACACACACACACACACACACACACACACACACAGTCCCCCATCCATGGCCCACGGCTCCCATAGCACCCCTGTCACCAGTCTCTTTGAAGTGACACACTCTCCAGGCCCCGAGGCGGTTGGTTCATTCCTCAGCAGCACCTTCATTGTTGCGGGCCGTCACTGCCCCCATCGACCGGTCCCCCGGCCACACACCGTCCCCGCCAACCCCCTCTTGAGTGCTCCGTCATGGCCCTTAAATCAGCTATGGAGCCGAGGTAATGGGTGGATGAGGTAAGTCCGGGGCAGATCTCGTGTCGCCTCGGACACCTTCCAACAGACCTACAGTCCTCTGCCTCCTCGTCCTCTTCTCCTCCTCCTCCTTCTCCCTTCCTGCCATCGTCGTGCGACGGAGAGGATGGAATGTGTGCCATTGGGTTACCTGGATTCCAAAGGTGTTGCGTTGCCCTGTTCGTGTTGACTTGAAGGCCCCCAGAGGTAGCCTGGGGTGACTGTAAGGCCTCAGCCATGACCTCACTGGCTGCAATGACCTCACAGGGGAAATATGATTTGCTGGCCCACTGGAGGGGGGGGGGGGGGCAAGTCAGTTGTTAGTGTGACAGGAGTGACACCTTGTAACAATGGTCCCAAAAGCTCAAAGCACAGGACCGGGCTATCGCGTATCATTGAGCGGTCTGCCTTTGAAAATACATGATGGAGATCTGTGGTGTTCGTAGTAAATGATTTTTTTGTGACGATTTCAGTGCACTTTAGTTAGAAATAGATCAGGTTAAACATTTTGGCTTTAAACATTATTAACGGTTTGAACATTTGTCTTTAAACGTCGGTAACGGTTTGAACATTTGTCTTTAAATGTTTCTATGGTTTAACATTGTCATTACAGCCAATCAGTTGATATGATATGGTATCACAATGCTAATACAGTGGTTTGTTATGTCTGTACATGTTATCTCATGCTAGGCTCTGGTTGTCCGTCTCTTGCAGGATGACGACAGTAACTTCCACATGGACTACATTGTGGCTGCATCCAACCTGAGGGCCGAGAACTACGACATCCCTCCTGCTGATAGACACCAGGTCAGGGCACAAACCCACTCGTAAACCACTGAGAAGGTAGAATGAACAGAAAGAAAGAAAGAAAGAAAGAAAGAAAGAAAGAAAGAAAGAAAGAAAGACAGACAGACAGACAGACAGACAGACAGACAGACAGACAGACAGAAATTAATAAAACCACGCGACACCCCTGAGACACGCTCTCTCCCTCCGCAATCTCACGTTGGGAGGGGGGGTGGGGGTGTTTTGGGGGGTTGGGCTGCCTAGGTTCCCATCTGCCCTGCGGTCAGCAGACAGCCTCCTCACCCTCTGCTCCTAGCAGGAACTAATCACAGCACTTTAGTCAAGCTCCCTATGGGAGTGGTGTCACCTGAGCCCCCCGGGCCCTCACTGGAGCACAGGTAGACCCAGGCCGAGGCCAGGCAGATGGGGAGCTGAGGGGAGGGGGGGTGGGGGGTAGTAGGCGGGTGCTAAGGTTGGGGAAGATAATGGGGGCGGAGGGGTCTATCTAATCCCTCTGGGGCTGCTGCAAGTCTGCTCTTGTTTACTGATGACTTCATCCTAACTCAAGGCCCCACGCACAAGCAGCGCCTGAAAACACCAAGTGATCAGAGTAACTCAATGTTTTATTTATTATAGAAATGTTTTTAATTATGTGACATTGTACATTCTCTGTGAGTTTCCAAACTCCTTGAAACGCAACTTTGAGCCTATCGATATTATGAAACCTATGAAACATAGCATCTGATACCGAAGCTTTTTTTCCGGGAAAGTAACCGCTTGTCCCCGGCCGTCTCTCCCCACAGAGTAAGCTGATCGCCGGGCGCATCATCCCCGCCATCGCCACCACCACGGCGGCTGTGGCCGGCCTCATGTGCCTGGAGCTCTACAAGCTGGTCCAGGGACACCGGCAGGCCGGCGCCTACCGCTCGTCCTACGTCAACCTGGCCGTGGACCACTTCGTCCTCTCCCAGCCCTGCGGCCCGCAGCACTTCACCGTGAGTAGCCGTTAAAACGGCGAGCGGCACAGAGCTTCGTTCAGGAAGAACCCAAGGGGCAGGCGGCGCCGGCCGAACTCAGTGGCGTGTGCTCGGTGTTTACACAGGAGTCAGCTCGTTGAAGCGGCTCTCTGTGGCTCCACAGACTCCTACTGTATGCCAGACTGTCAGCACCAGGCGGGGGGGGGGGGGGAATCGCGCCTCTCACCTCCTTTGCCTTATGGAGAGCTTTAGGCCGTTTGCCGCTGGCGCTCTGTGCTAAAATGCCACGGCTCGTGTGAGAGCTTGCAAAGGGCATAAGCCGTGTCTTTACTGGGCTCAGAGACGAATCCGTCTGGGGTGGTTCTCCCGAGATGGAGGGTAACCGTACACCTGCCCACACGACCCCCGTCCACAGCTGTATTTGCACAATCTCAGAGGCTTCCATACACTCAGGCCTGCTCCACAGCCAGGGCAGAAGAAAGAAGTGTTTCTTTACGTTCCAAACGATACAGTAGCTTTCCAGGTAGCACAAAGGCTTGTATAGTCAGCTCCTGCTGTGCCACGCCACGTGACTGTGGACGACTCGGCGCCCGACAAACCCTAGAGAGGTCACGGTGATAGGGGGCTGGGGGGTTTTCTGGGTGTGGGCCCAGAGGAGTGCGCCCAACGAGGTAACACACACACACACACACTTCTCCCTCCGCCACTCAACAGTCTGACCCTGAATTCAGAGCTGGTTTGCCCCCCCTGTTGTAGCCCCCCGGATCCCATGGGTCAGGGCGGGGTCTATGGAGGGGTGAGAGAGGGTCCAGCCGAGAGGAGAGGTTGAGACACTACAGGTCTGGTTACAGGCTGCAGCTGGAGAACGTGGGACCTGGTGACAGACCCGGGCCGAGGCTGAAGGCTGCACGTTCTCCCCCTACAGAAGTGACTGGGAGGGCTGCTTTGACCTCTCTGTGACACAGGCATTCGAGGCCCCTTCATACACAGAGATTTTCCTTGCGTTCGACTACGCTCGACGGCCTTCAAGCTGACACCCACCGGTGAGCCTTCCTTGATCGTTTATTTTGGGCCTTGCTCACACATCCCTGGACAAGACATGGAAAGTGTTGCATGCATGACCCTGCCAGGAAAAATGTATTCACTCCCAAAAGCAGTCAAACACAGAGAGCTGGTGACTTCACCAAAATGGAGCGTTTTGTGCCTGTTGCTATTTGGTCCTGGTCGCTCCACATGGACTCAGAGAGGCTGTGAGGGGCCGGAGAAAGGCTCCTCGGGAGGGGTAAATATGAATCAACAGACGAGAGTAGAGGACAAAAAGAAAATGAGAGCGAAGTAGGCGCTCAGCTCCGCAGACAAAATAATTTGTTTTTGAAATGTGCATCAGATTTGTCATCAATGTTTGCATGGAAAGTTCAGAGTGGGGCTACAACGTCTTTTTTCTCTTCTTCAACTCAGAAAGGGGCGCTCACGGCCACAGCTGTACCGACCTCACACGGCCCCCACCAGCCGATTCAGCCTCTCCTTTGAAGGCTCGCTCTCCTTTCCTGTTTATCTGTTTATCACTGTGGGTCCTTCCTCTACCGAGGCCTTCGTGCTAATTGCCCACCAGCGGCAGCTGCTTGTTGTTGAGACATTTGGTCCATCTGGATGAAGGTCTGCCATAGGCTTGAGTTACCTCGACTCACCTAGGCTTGGGGTGTGCTCGTATGTTTAACGTGGGGGATGGGCGCTGGGCAAGCTGCCCTGGCAGATGTTTACTTGAGACACATGCTAAAGGATATTGATACTGACATTTATATATATATATATATATATATTCTGGGATCTGTCGTAGGATCTGTGTTATCCTTTACCGTGATGGGTAAGTATTTAGCGTTGATGGAGGAATCCACCCTGACCTTTACCAGTGTTTCTGTTTTTGTTCTCTGTGTTATGGAGTCTGATTCAGCCAGCGATTCCAAACACCACTTCATCATTCTGATCCGACGTTTCATTTTGCCAGACTGAATATCCGCGGGGATTAGGGACGGTTTTATTAGCCAACGTTTGAAGCCGGCGCAGGCGGGCAGCTGGCGAATCTCACTCTGATCCGACGGACAATATCAAGGGTTCATCTTACGTCTCGCTGCGAGCTAGACTTCACCTCTCAGAAGATCCCTCTCAGATTGGCCATATCAAATAACCGGAGTGGAGTCGCCACGCCGGTCCCTGAGGCCCACCCAGAGATAGCTCGCGGACTGGGTGCGCGAGCTCTGCGTGACCTCACTGTGGTCGACAGTGTTCCGTGAGCTTGGAGGATGTGGGTGCGTGCGTGAGTTGTTCTGCGGCTTCAGGGTGAAAGAGAGGGTTCGGATTCGGCCTGGCCTGTGCTCAGGTAAACCAACGGGCCCATAACTTAATGTCCGCTGCAAGCCATTAGGGAAGACTCCCTCCACCGTTTGACTTGTATTTTGTTTGGACAGTCTAAGCCTGGTGTCGTCGTGTGGCTCATCCTCCCGCAGTAATCGAGGCCGTAAACGGGGAGTAAAGGGCCTTTGTGCCGATAAAGCATGATAAACCATGTCCTCCTCGCTGTTATAACTTAGCGTATCTCCACCCGAAAACCCAAACATGTCAACAGTAAACACAAATTATGGCAGGCATTCCCTAACCGAGACCTGGCTTCTCCCTGAGAGCGTAAAGAGAGAGAGTCTAAACAGCTGTGTCCCAAAATAGGAAGTTCTTTGCTAGCCCAAACCCCCCCCCCCCCCCACTGTTGTTATGCACTGTACGGGGGCGAAAATATGTAAACAAAGGAAAAGCTGCCCTGCTGGGCTCAGTGTGGTGACAGTGAGTATCGCTTTCCGCTGTGTGTGTTTATGCTTTTCAGTTGGAGGGCCAGGACAGGGGCCATAAAAAAGAGGGAGCGCTTTAGAGACGGTCAAACCATCGCTTCAAATGCCCACTTCATCACTGATTTCAATCTCTGCAGTGACTTTTAAAAAGCACAGCGCTGACAAACCTAACGTCAGGCTGTGGTTCTCGTAAACGGCCGCGGAGAGTCGCCCACCCTGTGCGATGTCAGCCATTTCTCATAATGGACCACAAAGGGAGTCTTCGAAGACAAATATTGCGCTCCAAAGAGGGTCTTTGAATCAAAATATTGCTTCAAATTGTAAGTCTGTGGTCTTGGGAAGGTCGCATTCTTGCACAGCTGGGTCAAAGTGTTTGCATTACGGTGAGGCCTGCTCTGAGCTCACGTTTCAATGGGGTCTTTTTTTAATGTGCCGTCTGGAACGGTCCCCACGACCACGACGTAACAATATCCCGCCACCAAATCTGCCACCTTCAGCCAGGCAGGGTCGTCAGCCATGTCTGAGGGTTCTTTTGGGACTATAGGGTTTCCTTGCGACACCCGATTTGACCATGGCTGCTGCTATCTGTGCGCTGCGGTGTCGCTGGAGGCCCCTAATGACACCCCTGGGTGATGTGCTCTGAAAGCAGAGCCCCAGTGAACGGGAGACGGCGCTGCCAGCTGGAGCGTGACGCCCGGGTAGGGTCTGGGGCTGAGGAGGGGTGAAGGGTTCAGCCGGACACTGAGTTCAGTCAGGCGTTCAGTCTATCTGACAGAGGCAAGGCCCGCTCCGACGTGCCGGATCTCCAGGGAGACCTTTTGCTGCCTTTTTACTGCACCACGCCATGCCGAGCGGAGACCCCATATCCTGCCTTCATCGGGCTTTGACCCCCCCCCCTTTCCAACTTTCTCACCCATACACAGTGACTTGCCCATACATAGTGACTTGCCCCTAAGCATCCACTGCTCCCTCGCGTTTCTTGTACCACCCCCCCACTCTCTGTCTCTCCTAATTGAATTAGCTGTGTTAGAGGCTGCCCCCCCTCGGCCCCTCCACCTCACACACACACACATTCACACACACAAAACACATTCACACACACACACACACATTTACACACAGCCCGGAAAGGTTCCCCTCCAAGGTCATGCACCCTTGCACTGCTGTTTTGTTAGCCGACCCGCAAAAATGACTGCTATTTCCTGTCTTCACAGGAAGTGGCGGATTATATTGAAACCAGATTTTCCCCTGAGCCAGCTCTGTGTGCTCGCGTCCATGATGCTGCTTGTACACTCCCTTCCTCCCTCCCTGCATAACAGCCGTGGGCGTGGATGTGTTTGATCGAGGAGGTCCGCGGCTGCCCCAGCCCCAAACTGGGACGCGTCACGGAGGCCGCACGTCTCCCACCTGCAGTTGCAAGGATGAAAGGACAAGGGGGCGTGAATAAGGAGAATAGATTTGACCTGAGCATGCGGTGGGGTCAGTATGGGGCACCGCACCAGGGAGGAACCAGGGAGGGAACGTGATCCCGGGCCATCAGTGCTGCTCCGAGTGCCCCGCCACGAAGCCGCTTTGTGGGGTTGTAACTCTAGACCGGAGGGCTGAATAGCACTCACAGGGTAATCACTGGTCTGTGTTCAATGCAGGCGGCTTGTGCCCACCGTTGTTCCTCACTTTGGTCTTCCTTTGTCCGGCCGCTGTATTGTACTGTGTGGTGGAATGGCTTGTTGGGAAGTCAGCAGCTTTTTGTCCTCTTTGCTCCCTTTCTTTGGTTCAACTGGTTGTGAGCTCAAACAACGTAACTTTCCTCCCTGGGCCCTTCTTATGCTATGCAGAAAGCTGAGTACACTTTGAAGCCTGGCAATGTGACTGACCGCAGTGAAATAAACATGGATTCCTCTAAAGGCCTACACATGTTTCACAGCCGTTTAGAACATGTGGAGTATCTGAACATAACAGATGTACCTACCGTAGCCACTAACGTGTGTGGCTCATGACCACACCCCAACCCCCCCACCCCAAGCATCAACCAATGCAGCAATTCAAATGCACTTTTAATTGGTTTGAACAACCTATAATTCCAAAAATTTGCACGTCCTGTCTTCCAGACTCGGCCGACACATGCGGACAAGACTGAGTTCTAAAGCGTGTGGCGGAAGGAGAGAGGGAAGGGGGAGAAACTGATCACAGGACATTTCTTCTGTCTTTGTGAGATTAAACTCTTGATGTGTCTCCTCAAAGAGGCCCCCGTTGGACTGGCCGCCATCCAAGCCGCTCCACACACACACACACACACACACACACACACACACACACACACACACACAAACACACACACACACACACACACACACAGATGTTACACTCAGAAGCCTGTCCTATCTGAGAGCCCAATTTACTTTGGGTTTCAAATCCTTTTTTTCTTCAACTCCATCTTCTTTCATGTCGCTGGTGGTGGAGGGGGTGAATGTCAAACAGCAGCTTCAAAAAGATCCACGGAAAGAGCTTTCTTCAACTCCTTCAGGCTAATGATTGGGATGGGGTCGCAGAGTTGCAGTGTTGGAACTTCTACGTAATGCCGTGGGGTTTAAATCCCTCAGGATGGTAGTGGGGCATCACAGCCCACCAATAACACAGATGCTAAGTGTGTGTAAAAAAGGAGAGCCTTTACCATTATTTATGCAGAAGTGTTCCTTATTAGACTAGTCTACTACGTTCACAAAGGGATCTGACAGTCTGAAAAACTAATTAAACCAGTTTCTCATCATGTAGAATATTTTGTTGGTAGAAGTCTTTCACATATTATTTAACCTCATGCCTGCCAGTCCACATAGCAGTAAACCTCAGCAGTTTTTCTAGTCCTTTTACACTTAGTGGAAGACCACTGAACATTCAGAATGTATTGGTACATTTTAAGAACACTGTGTGGGTATGGATGGCTTATCAGAGTGGTGTATTTAGGGGAAAGTGTACTGTAGAACAGTAACATCTGTTTTGATCTACATTTGACTACTTCTGCATATGTGTGACGTTGTAAAAAAAAAAACAGCAGTTCACGCAGATGTTTTTTGGATAAAAAGGTCACCGTCATGAAGTGGAAACCTAGGAGGCATAACAGTACATTGAACTGTACCCGACTGGCCTCCATTGCCCTAATGCTACCTACCTATTCCTGCTATAACCACGAGGATCTATCCCCCCAGGCTGTCCAGTCCTGTCCCCAATCCCAGCAGTGGAAATACAACACCTCTTTCAACTGTTGCTAATCATGCTGTCTGCCCCTCCCACCAAGTACTCCCTCTCTCTCTCTCTCTCTCTCTCTCTC
>JAVQJS010078044.1:0-14958 GCA_036024795.1 Galaxias rostratus
TGTGTGTGTGTGTGTGTGTGTGTGTGTGTGTGTGTGACAGTGTGCATGTGTATCTAGACAACATATCTTGATTGATGTGTGTTTAGAAGTTGTCAAGAGTGTGTCTGTTTTTAGAGAGATTTATTGGGAAGTTATATTCTTTATGATTATGAATGTGCTTAACTGTGGTGGCGGTGATGTTGATTGACGAGTTGATGAGGATGATTTTGATAATGCTGCCGATCCCATTGAAAAGGCCATCCAACTACTGTGAATAAAGGGATCATGTGTTTCCATGGTAGCAGGCCTGCTGAAGTGACTTGTGTCAGTGTGAGTGTGTGACTGAGTATGTTTGAGAGTGAGAGAGAAAGAGAGAACGACAGAGAAAGAGAGAGTTCTACTGTTGATGTGCCTACACTTTTACACAGCTCTCCAACAATGCATTGCCAGTCATGCTATATAACATTTTGTGTCTTGCTATTTTAGAGCTTTGTGGGGTTTCATCTGGCCAACTCTTTTGCTCCCTCTTCACACACTCTTCTTTCACTCTCAGGGAGAAGATGGTTTCCCTGGCTTCAAGGGAGATATGGGTATCAAGGGCGACAGGGTAAGACCTTTAAGATATTAGCTTTATTGTTTCATTTGTATGCACAATGAACTAGTCATCTGTTCACATGACACCTTGTGATCATTTGAGTTGAAGATCAGGAAAAAACAAGTTTCCCCTAAGACATTCTGTTAAAAACAATAGCCATTGAACAAAGGTCTAGTGGGAGATAACCTTGAAGAGATCTGATCGAAGGTATTGAGCGCTCCGGTCGCTGTGACTGGCCAAAGACTCACTGTGGAACTGTGGGTAATGAGCAAACAAGGACTGTTCCTTTGCCAACTTGTGTAGGAAAGCCAGAGAGAGTGCCTGTGAGTGTCTGTGTGTGTACGTGTCAATAAGATCATCTGTCAATTCCCTTCAAATCTCCGATCTCCTCCCACCTCTTTCCAATTATCTCTGACGGTAGGCCGACCTCGTTGAGACAAAATCGTGACCTTGGACAGGTGAAACCTCCCACAGCTCCCTCTCCAAGCTTGCGTCAGAGATGTGCCCAGGCTGTTGAGTTAAAGCAAAAACAGCTTTTTAGAAAGGAGTGGAGCAGGACTATCCTCTGCCTCACTTCAAACACCAAACTAGTAATCCCTGGCCGAAGAGAGGAGGAAGAAAGACAAAATCGATGCCAGCTTAAAGCCCTTCAAAATGGGCTCCAGCCTGTCTCTCTCAGGAGATGTAGCAGATCCTGATGAAAGTGGAGGATTTGAGAGAGGACCCGTGCTCCGTAGAAGACACACAGCATGGACTAGAATTCAAATGCTTCTTTTCAGACGTGCTATTGAGAGAAACAATCTGTGCTAGTGTGTGCCAGGGTGTGTGTGTGTGTGTGTGTGTGTGTGTGTGTGTGTGCGTGTGTGTGAGTGTGTGTGTGTGTGTGCATGTGAGTGTGTGTGTGTGTGAACGCTTTGCTCTTTCTCTTGATGACATGTGTGTGTGTGTGTGTCTCCTTGTGTCGGTATCCAGAGAGTGTGTGATTGTGTGTGATGGAGTCTGGGACACTCCAAGGGTTCCACACTGCTCTGGTGGCTTGTCGGAGCCAGTTTAGACCCAATCCTTGGAATGGCAGGACAGTAGTCATCATGGTCATCAGAGGCTCACCAGGGCCTGAGCACCAGGGCAGGATGTCTGAGCAGTGGCTCTGAACTCCCAGAGCAGAGAGATCCGGATCAACAGATCTACAGTTCAGACTCCCCAATAGGGAGCGTGCTAGCTCGTTCTGAGGTGCTACTCGTCCAGATATGTCGGGAGTCTGAAATGGAATGATACTGTGATAGGATATAAAATGTTCTTGTTCAGTACTTAACACATGATTGTATATGACTTGTAGATATGTAGTGGAAAACAAAATGGCTGTAATTCACCTCCCTAGACATGTGATAATGAATTGCTTGACATACCTTTTGTTAGTAAAATGTCTTTGTTGACATGGTACTCTATCCTGTCTGGCAGGGAGAGCTGGGACCAGCAGGACCCAGAGGAGAGGACGGTCCTGAGGGGCCCAAGGGTCGGTCCGGTCTCTCTGGAGACTCTGGTCCACTCGGGCCCAACGGAGAGAAGGTTTGTTGTATTTTTGGTGATGATGGTGAGATGTGTTCAATGCATATTGTGCTCTGAAGCTATTCCAAGAGCAGAACTAGGTCTATGCCTTATATAACGTGATGGTAATCATAATGATAAGTGTTTGAACTAAGTGCTGGATTGTCCAAATCAATGGACTCATGTTCCACATTAGAATGGCACCCATTGGAGAACCCAGTGGTTTATTTATAAGGTTGAGACACAATCGAATTTAAAGCACAGTGAGTGCTTTCCTCATGTGAGTCTACAGTCATTATCATTCAGAATAATGGAGTTTCCTTGGGGATTTATAATATGGGACGTGGAGAGCAACAGATTTCCTTTCCAGTTTCACTCCCACCACAAGCTAGAAGTATAATTCCGACAACTTGGATGGGGTACTTTTAGACCATGAATTCTTGAGTTGGGTTGATCAAAGATGGAGACCTAAACTACTATGACAGATAATCAGGGTCATAACAAGTTCACTACTCGGATTGACAGATTTGAATGCTGTTTATGTTTCTTTGCAGGGTAAACTCGGTGTTCCTGGGTTACCTGGTTACCCAGGGAGACAAGGTCCAAAGGTTTGTATCCACATTTCGACCAATCACTTGGTTTTTCATATTCAGCTAGACCTTTTGTGCGTCATATAAAGCCTTTTACCATCTTGCTTGCGGTGCATGTAAATTGACCTTGATCAAGCTTATTGTTTTTGATGGCCCACCCCATAGCCTTCCTCTGGCAGGAAGCTCATCTGATGCAAGGGGCAAACGTCTTTGAACCTTGCTGATAAAAGAGCATAGCTTTAGCCCTTTGGAATTGGATGTGCCCTTCTTAACACACACTGCTGCCCCTGCACTGGTCACAGTATGGCCTGTCTCCCCCAGCAAGGGATATCATCTGTCTGTTTTTGTCCCTTCTCCAAACACAGGGGTCACAAGGATTCCAAGGTTTCCCTGGAGCCAATGGAGAGAAAGGAACGCGGGTGAGTCCGGGACAGCTGTACTCTATTCATCAGCCGACAGTGCTGGATCAATACCTAGACGGAGGCCAGAGATACAACTGGTTCCCAAGATCCTCTTTGAAGAGCACAGGGTGGCTTGTTGGCTCCTTAGTAAACCAGAGAAGATTAGACAGGGATAACAAAGGACGACCCTATTACCTCTTCATTAACTCTGGTACAACCCCGAACTCAGAGCGTGATTCAAATCCACCCCAAAAGGCATTTGATCACTTAAGTGTGTCCAACTTGAGCAATGTTTCATTTGCTTTGTAGAGAAGATGGGTCATTAGTTTTGGGTAGAGTGATGGTTTGCCTTCCTGTTTTGAGCTTGTGCGTGCAAAGTGTTTCATCTTTTGAAAACATGAGGTTTGATAAGACCGAGCCGACAGACAAAGACAAACAGAGGCGAGCCTCAACATTAGTTACACTGTCGTTGTTAGTAAATGATAAAAACAAAGCCATCATTGGTTTCCTTGCCAATGTTGCATGCAGTAAAAGATACATTCTTACCCTCACACTGTGAAACACAAAAATATATATTTGAGTTTGGATTCACAAATACATTTTTATTTATGAGTTTTCTCTGATAAGGAAGCCATTAGTTTAGTCCATAGAATACAATTTAAATAAGTCTAATTTGCATTCTGACATGTTTATCATGGTCTTAGATAAGCTAACGTTTTATGGGCATTGACATAGTAATGCCATTTGTCTGAACATCGTATGACATTACATAACTGACTTTGAAAAAAAAACCGTTTTCAATACGTTTACTGTTAACCTTTCTATGTGAATTTCAGTGGATTGTTGTCATATAACTGGTCAGTTAACTCCTTTTCTCATCGGTTAATATGTCAACCTTTGAGCCTTATATGTTCTGGTCATCAACAGGGATTGGCGGGAAAATCTGGCCCAAGAGGACAGAGAGGACCGACGGTAAGTCTTGACTTGTCAACCATGACCTCTGAACCCAATTGTTCACCATGGATACGGATGAAGGGGTTTTAGTGACAGCTAACATGGGGTTCTATGATGGCCAGTCTAAAACGGGGGAGGAAAGACTGTAATCGGACTTCTCTTCTGACTCCTGCAGGGACCACGCGGTGAGAGAGGACCGAGAGGTCCCACTGGAAAAGCCGGACCAAAGGTGAGTTGGCCTTTATTCAGGAAAGTACAAATCACTTTAATCATCTTACAGTCAGTAAATAATTTCATTTCAGGATCGTCCCACCACCATGTGACAGCACACCACTATCTCCACTTGGTGAGGATGTTGTTGACCACACCTTTGTTTGATTCTCTTTCCAGGGCAACTCAGGAAGTGATGGCCCACCAGGACCCCCCGGTGAGAGGGTACGTAATCTTTATCCTATTCTGCTACCAATTTAGAGTTTAGTTCAACGATGGCTATTGATTATTAATTGTGTTTGAACTTACATTGTGTTTTAGGGTCTACCGGGACCTCAAGGACCAACAGGATTTGCCGGACCGAAGGGCCCACCTGTGAGTGAAATCAAACCCACCCTTCTACGCGTTGGCCTTCAGTGGTCTGCAGTGGAGTGACCCACAGTCGGATGTTTTAACGGTGTGTTGTTCGTTATCCAGGGCCCTGCTGGGAAAGACGGCGTGCCCGGACACCCAGGGCAGAGAGGAGAGACTGTGAGGAAACCGACCTCACTGCACCTTCCGTAGCTCTATGGGACTGGGATGAGCTCTTAATCACTTGTTGTTCTGTGTTTCATCACAGGGATTCCAAGGCAAGACCGGGCCCCCTGGCCCTCCAGGAGTGGTTGGACCTCAGGTGAGTCAAAACAGACACACACACACACACACACACACACACACACACACACACACACACACACACACACACACACACACACACACACAGACACACACACACACACAGCTTAATGCTGTATTGCTTTTTTATAGTTGGTAAATAGACATATTTGTCGTTACATATACTGTGTGCAGTCTGGGCTACAATGTCATTTGACGTTTTAAACCTAGTATGTCGTTGAGCTTGCTTATAGGAGCTTTAAAAGGAGGACAGGTTGTCATGAGGACGTTTTAGGTTTGTCATTAGATTTGCTCTGCTGGTGTTTTATCTGCCTTCACATGGCTTTCAACCCCCCTCCCCTCCCCACCCACTCCCACCCACACCCTCTACAGCTCACTAGCCTAGCCTGCTAAAGTGTTGTTTATCTTTTTAGATATTAGCACTGGGCTTTGCATGCATTATGTATGCACAGTCAACACAGTCATTTCCCATCCAGCAGCTCCTTCCTAATGCTAATTGAGAACATTACATTTATTGATGATGCTGCATTCTGGATGGTCCCAGTGCTCATAAAGCAAGTCATTATGCATTCACACATTCCACAATCTCACCCTCTTATCTTTCTTTCTGCTTATTTCTTTCCCCATTGATCTGTTTCTAAATCCTATTTAACTTTTGATGTCTCCTTATCACAGGGACCCACCGGTGAGACTGGACCAATGGGAGACCGGGGTCACCCTGGACCCCCAGGCCCTCCTGGTGAGCAGGGTCTACCTGGAGCAGCAGGGAAAGAGGGAGCCAAGGTGCGTTCTTTTTCATTGTTTTTAATCACCTCGCTTCCCCTTATCATCAGCATATTACAAAGAACATGTCAGCAGAAATGCACTGCACAGCGGTGTCTGGGATACCAAGTGTAAAATTGCTGACACCAACTTTCTGATATTGTTGAGGACATTCTGTCTTGAGGGATGAGACATTAAAAACGAACAGGCAAATCACATTTTATATGGCTTTGATTGAAACAGACGCATTCTGTCATGTCCAGTCATAGCCAAAATATTGTCACCCCTGCACCTTATATTGCACCATTACAAGCTTTAAAATACTTGATTGTCCAACTGTCAGAAGAAAAATATATATATCGGTAGATCCACTACTTATTTGGTTTGCGGTCGAACAAAACTCCAAAAGCCTTAGCTTATTAAACACATAAATCATTTAATGTCCCAGACAATATTTTGAAACCTTTCTCTATAGACTGTCTTTAGAGAGGAAATCATCACTCCATTTGGCAAGCTCCAGCTGACAGTAAAATAGAAATCGCAACTTCAACTAGTTTGAATAGATTTTTAAAAATGTCCCCCGTGTTGACTCACTTGGTGCACTGTCAAGAGCATGAATTAAAAGACTGAGAAAGTTAGTGAGCTTTCTCTGGAAGTGAGACGCAGATTGTAATCAATGACGTCCAATTTCAAACCTACAAATCAATGTCTAGAGATATGCCCACTTTTTACCGTATGGAACGCCAGGAGGAACATTGAGACCCATAGTTCTGCAGCTATCCCCACCAAAGCCTGATTGATGAGTGTAGCAAAGGAGTTTCCCAATGGCATTGAAATGACCTTTGTAGATTTAAGATGACATTCAGACTCAAAGTAGTCGTAAGTTTAGCTATCTTATACTGTCCTTAACTCAGTAAAAGGATGAATATGAATCAAAGTTTCAGCAGATTTTAAGACTTTATTTAGAAGGATTTGGCAGGAGAAAATAGGTTTGAAACCTGCTCGTTGTTATGATGGTTAATATCAAGTCCTGAGTGTGATTTCTGGGTGTGTAACTAGTCAATTAGTTTGTAGTGTTGCATGAATCATGCTCGTTGTGATGGTTAATATCCTGTATGTTGTGTGGTTAGAACCCTGATCATTGTTCTCATGGTACATCCAGTATGTAGTGTGGTTTTACCCTGATCATTGTTCTCATGGTACATCCAGTATGTAGTGTGGTTTTACCCTGCTCATCGTTCTGATGGTACATCCAGTATGTAGTGTGGTTTTACCCTGCTCATCGTTCTGATGGTACATCCAGTATGTAGTGTGGTTTCACCCTGCTCATCGTTCTGATGGTACATCCAGTATGTAGTGTGGTTTTACCCTGCTCATCATTCTGATGGTACATCCAGTATGTAGTGTGGTTTTACCCTGCTTATCGTACTGATGGTACATCCAGTATGTAGTGTGGTTTTACCCTGCTCATCGTTCTGATGGTACATCCAGTTTGTAGTGTGGTTTTACCCTGCTCATCGTTCTGATGGTACATCCAGTATGTAGTGTGGTTTACTCACTGGTGACGGTGCCGTGCTCCACAGGGGGATCCAGGACCTGCGGGGCCCGGTGGTAAAGATGGCCCTCCCGGTCTGAGAGGCTTCCCCGGAGAGAGAGGTCTGCCAGGCCCTGTGGTGAGTACAACTATTCCTGGAATTCCTCATAACTTGTCCGATCCCATTTGGCCACCAGATTTAGATTTAGATTTAGTGACACCTAAAGTGTTACAGGCATTTAAGGTTCAAACCTGAGTAATTCACTGAACAAAGCGGAATGTGTTCCATATTCCAAAGCCCACATTGATGCTGGGATATTGAGAGCTGTGCATGAACATACTCTCTCTCCCTCTCTCTCTGCAGGGGGCACACGGCCTGAAAGGGAGTGAAGGTCCAAACGGCCCCCCTGGTCCTGCTGTGAGTACACACACCCATCCACACTCACTGCCCAATTACTCTGCTTGTGTTCTCGACCCCACTCGGATTCTCAAAGGCCAATAAAGGAAACAGTGAAACTGCTGAGATCCATAAAGTTGGTGTTGGTGAACTCTTGGTGTGGAGCTGGGACAGATGCTGTGTTTGATGTGTTTGCAGGGGTCCCCTGGTGAACGTGGTCCTGCTGGTCCTGCTGGACCAACTGGTCTGCCTGGTCGCCCTGGACCTCAGGGATCTCCAGGCCCTGCTGGAGAGAAGGGTGGACCGGTACGCTATAGATAAATTATATGATTACATTGTTTTGGCTTTGTACACAGTATACAGAGTACAATATGTACATAATAAATACTGTTGTGTGTATGTGCTGGCAACAACATTATGTATGGTAAGGAAGCAATTATTTGTCACAGGGAGAGAAAGGACCTCAAGGTCCAGCTGGTAGAGACGGTGTGCAGGGACCTGTTGGTCTGCCTGGACCCGGAGGACCTCCCGGACCCCCAGGAGAGGATGGAGACAAGGTGAAGCAACACTCAAGATAAGGCAGCAGATGATAATAACGTTGTCAGGACGTCTTAAAAGATCTGGTGAAATACGGTCGATCGGAATTAACGAGTCAAGAGTCTAGGCTTATACTCATGCCATACCCTCATAAGCGACAAAATGCTTGCACAAACACACACACACACACACACTGACACCGTCTCTACCAGCTTTGACTGGTGGTGTTTCTGTGGTTTAGACTGACAGAGGGGTTTACACATTATGTCACTCATTTGTTCTTTACAAAGTGGCTGGGTTGAGGAAGAGAGAGGGAGGAAATTAGTATGCAGTCATATACACCTGCCAAACAAACACACACACACACACACACACACACACACACACACACACATTTAAACTCAGAAGTACTTTCAAACCCACGCAGTGAAACATTTGCAGAAAGATCATCAGTAATTTAATCTTTTGTACTTCAGAGACATGGTTGAGTTCTTAACTGTCCTTGGTCCCAGTGCCCAGAAACAGAGAAAGTACTGACAATCTTTGCCATGCAACTAAAGAGACCCTGGCATCCACTGTCATTTAAATGTAGAACATTTGAGATCAAACAACTGCAAATGTCTTTCTTTAAGAAACAAATGGAACTTCTTTGCTGGACAAAGCCATTCTGCGTTGCCTTTAGTTAGCTTATGTATTGTCATTTTGTCATCCTCATTCAGTACACCTTTCAAGACACACGGGTTTGTGGAGGCAGTCCACTCTCCATCAATGTGTGACATTCAGGGCTGTTTTGGTTGAGTAACGGTCCAAACAAAGTGTGAATGAGAACCCTCAGAGCTTTGCTAGAAATGGAAGATGCATTGACAGTCCAACCTTGTCAACCAGACAGGACATAACATTATTTTGATATAGATGCAAATGCAGCCCAAAGCCGGCCAATATTTTCCTAAGCGTTTGTTTTGATATCCTATTTTTGAAATAAAACCGAAGAGTTTTGAGATTTTTCCCCAACAACGGTCGCCAGAACACATACACACACTGTACCAAACCTAATCAAAAGGAAATGTTTCTGCATCCCTTGTATTCACCATTGAGTGGCGTTTGCTGTTTTAGGGAGAGCTTGGCGAGCCGGGTCAGAAGGGAGGTAAAGGAGACAAGGGAGAACATGTGAGTCCCTCTTACATTTACAGTCACTCCATTTCTATTCTATTTTCATCATCATTGTCAGGCACGATTTGTTTTAGAGATGATTTTAGTTGCATTTCTGTTTGTGTCAGCTATTACAAGCTACTACTTCCTTAGTTGACCAAAGTACCCCCTCCTTTTGACAGGGTCCTCCTGGTCCCACTGGCCCTCAAGGTCCTGTTGGAGCTCCTGGTCCAGCTGTAAGTGCCATCCCTTCATGTATACATACAAATGCCAAATATGAAATGACGTCCTATTTTCTAACGTTGTCCTTCTCTTTCTGTGGGAACCATGATGTGCAGGGTGCAGATGGTGAGCCTGGTCCTAGAGGTCAGCAGGGTCTGTTTGGCCAAAAGGGAGACGAAGGATCCAGAGGATTCCCTGGACCACCTGGCCCCGTGGGACTTCAGGTACAACCTCCCTCTGACTCAACATCTGTGTAGAGACATCAGTTTATACAACCCTGTGTTATATGTTATTTGGATTTCTAATGAGTCGTTGCTCTGCTTAAACTCCACAGGGCTTGCCTGGTCCTCCTGGTGAGAAAGGTGAAACCGGAGATGTTGGTCAGATGGTAAGTCATCTTTTGGGAGATTACACGTTCAACAGAATGTGCGGAATGTGCATGTATAACAACAGTGTGTTACAGACTGAAAAAGGCCATGTGTAACAATAGATTTATATGTTAATATAATCATGTCTCTCCTCTTAGGGCCCACCTGGGCCGCCTGGCCCCAGAGGCCCCTCAGGTCCCCCAGGAGCTGATGGTCCTCAGGGACCCCCGGGTGGCATTGGAAACCCTGGTGCTGTGGGACAGAAGGTGAGGCCTTCTCTGGAACAGAATGTTTATATTTCAACCAATTGTTTAATTAAAAAAAGGTTTGGTAGGCAGAGGTTGAAATGTAAAGCAACGCTACAGACAAACAAGGGTGCTTGTTTATTTTGTGTTTGTGTTTTGCATTTACAGTTTGTTAGACACCAGCTCTGTCAGTTTCAATAGATGCCATCTTTAAATTGTTGACTCATTCCTCTTTGCAAAGCTTTTGTTGCAATCAATATTTAATTTAGCAATAAAAGCGATATTGTTTTAAATGGGCCAGGGACATTACATCTGGCATGCAGCGGCAACCTAACGAGAGACCTTTCTTTCAAAGCTTTGTTGTCACCAGAGTAGGAGCTGTGAATAATACTCAAAGCCACTGGATTTCTTTGACGCTAGCATGTGTAATACATATTTAATAAATGTGGCCCTTAAAAAACTTGCGATGGCAGCCGTAGCAGCCTTGCTGCCTTTTCATAATGATGAGCCTGTCTTGGCAGCTGCTAGTGCTGCTCACAGCCCTGACTCTCTCAGCACTTTTTCTCTGGCCATGGCGTGATTTGTTTTATCTTGTCCGGTCGATAGAGCGCCCCTTGGCCCACTTGCAAACTTCCCTATGGACGGTGCACAGTCACGGCTCCTCAAACAAAAGCATGCTAGCCAACGCAAAACTGGCCCACGCTGATCCCAAAGCATTCAGTGGACGCACAAGGGCACTGAGATGTGTTCAGCAAACAGACACTCTGGTAAGGGGCTATTTTCTCGTAGAGCTAAGCCCTGCTGCCTGGTTCGGTGGATGAAGCCAGTCTCCACACAGAGCCTCCAGGAGACACAGAGCTTTGTAAAAGAGCTATTTGAGCTGCGCCCAATAGAGGGAGAATCTCTCAAGCTCTGGAACAAGTCGTTCCTCTTTCCTCGGGAGTACAGTATGTGAGTCTCAACAACAACACGGGAGCTTAGGGAAAGGCCAATTTTCACTAGATGACTGGAACTGGGGGAAAAAAACTGAAAGCAAGCCCTGGTTGTAACATCCCCATTGTTCCTTGCCTGGTCCAATAGGAGCAGGGAATGAGCCATTGTGTCCCCACCGTGTCCCCATCTCCCTGGGCAGGGCTCTTAGGCTAACATTTACACCTCTGCAAGCACCTGCTGTAGACAGCATCCATCTCATAGAGGGTGACAGGCTTATGGGACAGTGACTAACGATACGGCCCGGGGCCTAGGCAAGTGGACAGGGCAGAGCATCCAGCTGAACAGCGGGAATAGGGAAAGATGTATAGGCCAGGACTGGAGGGAACGCCCTGAGGTCAGCACTGTTTGCTCGGCTCACCTCCACATTGGACCACTCCTGATGGATTGGAACCTCTGCTCTCATCTTGTTTTATCCCCTATTGGGTGGCCAAGGACACTAGGGGGACAGTGAGGGTGCTGTAAATAATTATTTTTAGAACCACCAGTCTTCTCTGAAATATTTCTCTCTTTCTCGACTGTCTGTCCTTCTCACCTGCAGGGAGATAGCGGGGAAGCCGGAGAGCCAGGTCTTGCAGGAGAACTTGGACCACCAGTAAGTGACAACAACAACTACAATACACCATCTTTAAACCTGTGTTCTTGAACCAAACCTTAAACATTTTTATTTTATTGTTGCTCAATACAAATGAGATTGAGCTCTTCAAATTGACAATGTGTCATTTAAATCAAATTGAATTATCTTTATTTGATCAAAACAGAAACCTGTTACACAGCAACCTTGTAATATGTTGTAATTGTTTCTGTGCCAAGCTGTTGATTCGCTTACACTTAGCTTATCCCCCCAGGGTCCAAGAGGAGAACGGGGAGAAAAGGGAGAGTCTGGTCCTGCTGGCTCTGCTGGCCCTCCTGGCCCTAAAGGTCCCCCTGGAGACGATGGTCCCAAAGGAAGTCCGGTAGGTTATGCTCCAGCTAGGTACAGTGTGTCAAAGTAGGGTAGATGATGGCATGTAATGAGCTAATGTGCAGTCCTGGTACAGGGAGGATTATTAAACCTTTATCGGTTTGCCACTCATAGAACAAATGGTCTCAACAGCACTCTGTTTACTCAGTCCTTAGTCAGCAATGCATCATGTCATATATGTCAAACTCTGGCCCTCAGGCCAAATCTGGCCTGTGGTGTAATTAAATTTGGACAGCAAAAGAATACAATATTTCTATTTGAGACGGATCGCTAATAACTCATACAGAGCTAATACTACACGTCCCAGAATGCTTTGCTAGTACTTTGGCCCACAAGCATCCCTTTCTCTGTTTTCATTCATTCGCAACCTCATGCCATCAGTCACCTCGGGCAGATGGCAACCAGTGCTTCATTTGTGTCGGAGCTCAATGGAGCTGCGCTCCGTCTGAGTTAAGCTCAGGGACCTCTGACATACTGCATCCTGGCTCCGGGACCTCTTTTAAATGGACAATATAGGAAAATCTAATTAAAGGCTTATCATATATTGAATATATATATATATACATATATATATATTATAATAATCTGGGTTTTCATGGACAGGGAAGTGCAATTAAATGATTCATGTAGCTTAATGGTTGTGACTTCCGATAATTACATGAACAACTTGGATGTAAATATGTTACATAATGAGTATGTAATGATCTGCTGTCAGCCTAGAACTATTATAGAGACAGTGGTATGATATACTGTGTATTGATTTTCAGGGTCCAAGTGGTTTCCCTGGAGATCCTGGTCCCCCTGGGGAGCCCGGTCAGGCTGTAAGTAATACAATATTGTTTTCCATTTGAAAAATGGCTTTTGTTGTTATTGATATTCCTACATTAGCTGAGTGTTTATGATACATATAGTATTGAGCATGCCAGATTGACATCAAAATGTTGTTGTTTTTTCACCCAGGGTTTAGACGGACCTCCTGGTGACAAGGGAGATGATGGAGAGGCCGGTCAACCCGTGAGTTACTTTTACACGGGAAACATAAAGGTTTTGCTGAATTTGAAATTGCTGTCTTAAAAATAGAAACAAATGGCTTTATTTTCTAGGGTTCACCGGGACCCACCGGAGAGTCTGGTCCATCTGGACCGCCTGGAAAGAGAGTGAGTACCACTCCATGTGTAGCAGATGTCTACCGTCTTTGTTTTCATTTATTTGTAAAAGTCAACCGGTTATATTTATGAAATCTCTTTCCCTATCTCCTTCTCTGCCATCACTCTAAATTAGGGACCTCCTGGAACAGCTGGCCCTGAAGGCAGAATGGGAGAGAAGGGAGCAAAGGTAAGCCAGACATCAAACCCTCCTTCCTTACCCAAACCTAGTGGGTTGTCCCTAGTCTCATGTTCCACGTCATCCCACCATTTCTCATGAGCTGTGGCTGTGTTGTCTTTATGGTCCTCTGCAGGGAGAGTCTGGAATGGAAGGAGCCCAAGGAAAAACAGGGCCCGTCGGCCCCCAGGGATCACCAGGCAAGCAAGGTTCAGAAGGCCTGCGTGGTATACCTGGTCCAGTGGTAAGTACGACCAGCGGTCCATTACATTAGACACGCAAAGCTTGTAGTACCAACCCAAAGAAACAATGTTTAGTTGGAAAATGCTCTACTGTGACTGATAGAAAAATAAAGCTGTAGTGAGAAACAGGCAAGTCTGTTGTTCAGTAGATCTTTGCCTTTCCTCTTTGCCTTTCCTCACTGGATGTGAAATAGATGTGAAAAATTGACCAGTACGTTTTTCTGAACAGGGAGAGCAAGGTATACCTGGTTCACCTGGCCCAGACGGACCACCAGGACCCATGGTGAGGACAAAATATTCCCTGACTTATGACCCTTAATTGTTGACCTTATGCTGTTTTAGTATTTGAAGCGGTCTACGGTCACTCCAACACATATGATTTAATCTTCTCTCTCTCCTCTCTCCTTTTCCTCCTACCCTTCCCTCCATCTCTCTTCCATAGGGCCCCCCAGGATTACCAGGTTTGAAGGGTGACTCTGGCATCAAGGGGGAAAAGGTGAGAGGGTTTCGTGTTTTCTCTGACCATTATCTAATGCCAAAACACATGCTATAAGTTAAACACTTGTCACGCTTGGTCTGGTTTTTCTGTTTGGCAGCCAGTCCATTAAAGCTGTTCTCTGTGGTCAGGTAGATTGATCCTGAGACTGATGATTGTGGTTTGTGGGAGTGTAACCACGCGCACGGTGATTGTGTTGTTCTCAGGGCCACCCCGGTCTCATTGGCCTGATCGGACCCCCAGGCGAGCAGGGAGAGAAGGGAGACAGAGGTCTGCCTGGCCCCCAGGGCACAGCTGGTCTCAAGGGAGACAACGTGAGTCTCATCCGTAATCTGATCAGCTACTGTGAAAACCATAACTTGTATTACTATCATGCCACAGAAATGTATGAGGGCAAAGAAGTGTGCACATACTATACTGTCAGAAGCTGCAATGCGGCCGACTACAGGACCAGACCTTTTCTCTTCCACTCTGTACTCCCGGGGTTCTGACCCTTTGTCTCCTGCTCTCTCCATCCTTCAGGGTATTGCTGGCCCTGCTGGTCCTCTTGGCCCTCTTGGACCTCCAGGATTGCCTGTAAGAGCTTTTTTAATGTATTATTTATTTGATCCAATTTGATCTTCTGTCTAAACTGTGCATTTCAGTCAAAACAGTTAATTGACTCAGTGTGACTGTATGTCAGTCTGAACCCTTACTTGATACAGTGTGTTTGCTTTTTTAGGGTCCCCCTGGTCCTAAAGGAGCAAAGGGATCTTCGGTAAGTGTTTCCATAAAACACAA
>JAVQJS010078073.1:0-25000 GCA_036024795.1 Galaxias rostratus
ACTGTTGCAGCATGGTTACGCGTTTACCCATCATGGGATACATTTTAGCCTACGGAGTTATGCTTCGAGGACAGTGGAATAACAGCGACATGAGATATTAACGTTGTGTGGAGAAATGCTGTTGGTCACCTGTGACAGAGACTATGTTGAGCAGCCTCCTCATGGTCTGGGGGCTGATGTCGCTGAACCAGTCCTCAGTCACCAGCAGCTTGGTCAGGTCAAAGGACATCTGGCGGGTCACGGTCCTCTGCATCTGGCGCCGGCGGTACGTATCCTGGAGACGGAGGATGAGGAGGAGGAGGAGCAGGTAGGAGTCACCAAGTGTGTGTGATGGATGCTATACCGCATTGACACCTGACTCTCTCACAGTTGGACGTTGATATTCCCTTTAAGACGTGGGTGAGGGGAAATTGGCTTCAATGTGCAGCATTGAACTCTGCACTCTGCTTGCTCGTACGTTCGGAGCACCAAGTTTTCAATAGAAAACCGGTAACGCAATGTGTAAAGGGTCAGAATTTTCATTTAGTTAGTATGTCAAGGTAACAGCCAAGCTTCTTTAAGGGGAGAAATAACACCAAAGGGAGCATCATGTGGCACATTTCACCCCATGGAGAACACCCTTTATTGGATTACACTCATTGGATTTAAGTCAAAATAGGAGTTGCAGCAGGACACACTATGATGAATGTACTGTTTCACAAAAGACATTTTGGTCCCAGGATTGCTCGACACATTTGAGGGCTTTGAAGGTATTAAGCCTACTTTTAAACGTGGGATTTATTTTATTGACTGTATCAACAGGTTCCAACCAACAGCATACAGCTGAGGGTTAAATGTGTCCCTATTGATTGATTCAATCCTCCTTTTTTTTCCTGGACACGGTGACAGGGCCCATCTGTGTGGCCTAATGGGGGAACCATTAGTTGGAATCCTGTGAGGTGAAACATATATACACACTTTGACAACAATCCACCCCCCCCACACACACACACATATCTAAGGTTGTACCCTGCGGTTCAGAGTGGTCTTGCTGCCAAACTTGGTGAGCTCTCCCAGGCTGTGCTGAGACAGCTTCCTGTCCAGCTCCTCGTGCCAGCCTAAAGAGGGACGGAGGAGAGAGGAGCCGTGAACCACCACATTCCCCGTGTTCAGTCAGCTGTGGTAGCAGCAGAGGTAACCCACAGACAGTAAAACACTTGGTAGGAATGGCAAACAGGTCAGCACACGTACGTGTCAATGAATGAAAGAGACGGTACCATTTTGAACAAGACAACTGTCTACACGTGTGGCTGGGTGTTTACGGGTGTGTGTGCATGTGTGTGTGTCTCTACCGTCGCCGTTGGCCGTGTCTCCGTTGGCGGGAACCTGGGCGCACATCTTGCGGGCGCTGCTGAGGCCGCGGCTGTTGAGGAAGACGGGCAGGTGGACAATGTTCCTCATGTAGTCGTGGCCGTTGATGTTGGAGTCGCGCAGCACGCTGTTCAGGTTCTGGTTGATGGCCTTGATGATGATGTGCGGGTCGCTGGCGAAGATGGAGATGAAGGGGCCTTTGGAGAACAGCACCCTCACCTGCGGGGTCGAGACGCGGGCAAAGTCAAGGGTTACGCAGGAGTCTAACGCGCCTAAACTTCCAGGGAATGGAACTGTTGCGACGAACAAACAGTGAAAAGTGAATCAAGGGTGTCGTTTGAGATTGCTCGTGAGATGAGGTGTCTACGGGGTGTTCAGTGTGAGCTGGCTCCATGACAATGGGAGCTCGACAGCGAAGTAGGCAAGCGATTAGAGAAGCTAGAGAAGCTATTTGCATCACAACGTTGTTTGTGCTGGTCTCTTTGCTTTGTTATTTTACTAATTGGCAGAGCTTCTTCCCATACATCCACACTTCTCTATTTGGCTCCTGTTGGCCGTGATGTATATTTTGAGAGCAACATTGTGCACCATTGTTACATGTGCAGCAGAGCACTGGTAATTTATTCTGTTAAACTACACAACAGCGTATCAGCATAAATAATTTCAAAGGAACGTTTTCCAAATGGACAAGGCACATAATTGTCTTCAAAGAGTTGTCTTTCATAGCAAGCCAATTTTTATAAAAAACAAAGATTTAATTACTAAACAAGAAACAGCTGCTCCTCAAGTTGCCAACTTAAATCCCAGTGGAGTCAATTATACCGTAAATGTAATATATCTTGTTTTTGTGAGTATATGTGTGTCTCCGTGTTAGCGAGGGCGTGTCTTACCGTGTCCAGCATCTGCAGCACTTTGTCCTGCTCACAGGAGTCCAGGCCGTCGATGATGACGGCCAGCCTGGTCTGGTTCTGGGTGAAGCCGTCGATGGTCTTGGCCATCTTGGCCATGAGCTCCACCTCATTCTTCAGCACCTGGGAAAAAAAGAGACGAGACAGTGAGAGAGAGAGAAAGCTCAAACAAATCGAAACGCCGTAAACGACCGTAGACGCCTCGTCGGGAACTTAACGCCCTGGGACCGCTCTACCTTCATGAAGCCTTCGCTCTTGAGCTTGTGCATCTTGTTGGCGGCGCTGTGGAGCCTCTTCCTCTGGGAGTTGAGCACCGAGTCGGTGACCTGCCACCACGTGCGGCAGTTGAGCACCAGCGCCAGGCCCACCACGCTGGCCATGGAGATGAGCACGGCGTTCACCGTCTGGTTGTCCTCGTCCACCTTGAACACGGCCAGCAGCGCCATGCCCGTGAACAGGCAGAGCAGGGTGAAGACGAAGATGATGAAGGAGGGGATGCAGCACGTCTTCTTCCATTTATTTTTCCCTGTTAGGACGGAGGGGAGACGATGAGTGAGATGTGCCTTAGAAATACTTTCTACTGGAAGGTACGATATTAAATTATTTCAGTTATTGAGAGTCTTTAATCACTGTCTTTGAAACACAGGGACTGACTGTGATTGGCTAAAGATACCAATAACGGCTGGCGCCAGAGTATTCTAATCTTATTTTAATGAGCCTCAGTACAAAGACGAAGAGGAACCAATTACTCAACCACAAGGGCAGCGTCCCAGAAAATAACATTTGATAACTTGGCTAACACATAAGCATGCTAAGTATAAATGGTTACTCTCCTCATTTCTTTATTTTTCTCAGATAGAAAAACAATGCACATAGAACCTCCTCATAAACACATCTAGATGTATTCGCTAACCTGGTTTCCACTTAGGTTAGTCGCGTGGCCATAACATAATGAATGACACGTATGTGCGTGCAAAGCACCTTGGGTTTCCTCCGTCTTGAAGACTCTGAAGAGTCTGGTGGCCAGGAAGCCAAACTCCCTCTCGCAGGCATCCGACAGGGTGGCAATCATCTCGGCCATGGAGGTCTCCCCTCCCACGCTGGACAGACGGTTGTAGTCTGTAAAGAGGAACCTGCAAAAAGGCGCTAGACACGTTAGACACGTGCACTTTAGACGTTGGTTGCGAGTAGCATCATTACGTAATAGGAATGAAGGGGGATATAGCCGTTAGCAACCACTTAGCAGGCAGCGGGGCTGTCTACCTGACGGGCAGGGCGCGGGTGGTCTGCTCCGGCAGCTCCGGAGGGTTGACAAACATCAGCCGGAGCAGCAGCTCCAAGTAGCCGATGTGGCGGGCCAGGCGCGTGCTGACCACCCAGGCCCAGTTCCAGTTCTCGCCCTCGCGACGACCTCCAAAGTACACCACCACTGTGGAGAAGACAGATGCTGGCTACTCGCTGTCTCACTGGCTGTTCAGTAAGAACAACGTTTTCTTAAGTAACACATGGCCGTAAAGTTATGACTGACGTCTTTTTAAAGTGAACAAAGGAGTGAACATTGTATTTATTTTAACATTCGTCTTATGCAGCCATCTAATGTGCTGACACATAGAAAGGAAAAAGGGGGAAACATCAAAAGATTAAACATAAGGGCAGTGGGACAGGCTGGATGTGCGGCCGCACCAAAGAAGAGGTAGAGCAGAGCCAGCAGGCTGAGGGACACGGCCATGGCCAGCTTGGGGTCCACCGTGAAGCCCAGCACCACGGCCACGGAGCCGCACAGCAGCAGGGACAGGAACACCACCAGCCAGGAGAACTGGAACAGGGGCTCCACCTGCTGGCCGGCAAACGTCTTCATCTCGTCTGTGGGAGAGACGGAGGAGGAGGAGGAGAGGGAAAGAACATCACTCTCTGGGACCCATTTTAAAATAACGTGTAAGAAACGCACACTCCAAATGTGTGCCTCGATCTGAAACACGTTTTAAATAGGGTTTAACTCCTGTGTGAGTGGTTCATATATTTTCGACCGTGCATGACGAACACGCTGCCTTACCCTCCAGCTTCTTGAGCAGGAAGGACTTGCCGCTACCCCACTGGGCGTAGAGGCCCACACAGATGGGAGGCTGCATGGTGGGCTCGCTCAGGATGTCGGCCAGGGCGCTGCTGTACAGGTCATAGCCCAGCATGTCCCCGTCCGACTCTGAGGGCGACAGGTGACCTGAGGAGCACATACAACGGATAGCCGGCGTCAGGCATGAGTTATCACATTGGTTATTATTATTTTATTATTTTTTAACCCTTTCATGCGTGGGTGAAAGTATTTGGTTTTGGTCAAACGTGGCAAAAACGACATTCCACACAAAGAAAGAGTCTACGCACGCGCTCCAAAGATCTGGGTGAGGATGCTCTTCTGGTGGCTGCAGTCGATGTTGTAGGGCGTCTCGCCCGCCTTGTTGGGGCGGTACAGCAGGCGGCCATCTTTGGGGTTACGGAGGAGAAGCTCGGCCAGTCTGCGACTGCGCCCGCGGATGGCGATGTGGAGCGGGGTGTCTCCTCTCTGAAGAGAGCGACAAACAATGATATTCAGAATCCTATTTAGCATACTATTGCGTTAATATGAGAAAGATATATAAGGTCCATCAAAGAGGCTGGTACGCAGACAGTCAACACAATTGACTTTGTAATAATCATCAATAACACCAAAGCAATTTTATTTCAATCAACCAAATTAAACCATTACTGATGATGTGCAATAATGTGAAATGCAATCACTATGCTACATCGGTAAGGGCTTAATTATACACACCAACACAGATAGTTGTCTGCAAATTATGTATAGTTAAACAGTCATAGATACAATTTGTTTCATGTTTTAAAATATTGCACAAACCCTGTGACATGCTGCCACCGTTATTTGTTATGTGTATTTTAACTGCACTCAAATTACAGTGAAATATTGTATGCAAACTTTAATTCGACACGTCGGTAATAATTATGGAAATGTCAGATTTGCACAATAGTCAAATCCATCAGGTTATAATTACAACTGCATGGCGTTCTTATGTAAAGCCAACCCAGTGAGAGTAAGGCTCTAGTGTATCTGAAGCTCGTCATGAAGCAGATACGAGGCCAACCGCTCTCACCTTGTCAACGGCCGACACCTTAGCGCCTTTGTCCAGCAGCAGCTCCACAATGTCAATGTTCCTCATCTTGGTGGCTTTGATCAGAGGCGTCTCCGCATCCTAAAATAAAAACCCCAGGCCTCAGGAAGATCAACAAGTGCAGTAAACGTTGCGCACAACGAGTATACGCTGTAGATTTGATCATGATATTGATAGTCAAAAAGGGTCTCCTCTTACCTTGGTGCAGTTCTCCGTGTCCGGGTTGCACTGTAGGATGTCTCTCACCATCGTGGCGTTGCCTTTCTCCACGGCCCAGTACAAGGCGGTTTTGCTCTCCTGCACATCAAATGGCAGGCAGTTTAAAAACAAAGGCCTTCGATTTATGACGTTCCCAAACCCTTTGAAGACAATGGCTCCCTACCTGTCCTCTGATGTCGATGTCGGCGTACTTGTGCAGCAGGGCTCTCACTATCTCTATGTGGCCTCCCCTCACGGCGCCGATCAGCACGGTGTCTCCACTCTGAGCACAAACAAACACACCCCGACATGTAATCACGCATGTAATACACGCATCTTTACATAAAGACCAATGCCAATCACACTCAAAACACAATAAAAGCTGTTGTGAGTTCTTTTGCGGTGCCCCGCTCCCGGACCCACCCTGTCTGGGATGTTGACGTAGGTGCCGGCGTCCAGCAGGTCCTGCACGATCTCTGTGTAGCCCTCCTTGGCGGCGATCATCAGGGCCGTGTTGCCGTCCTTGTCCGTCATGTTGACGTTGGGGTTCCGCTTCAGCAGCTCCTTCACCACCTCGGTGAACCCGCCCTTCACCGCGACGATCAGCGCCGTCATGGAGTTCTGCAGCGGACAGGGCGAAGAGTAGCAAAGAAAGACGGAGAGAGACCGGAAACAGAGGACAATGGCTTTACATAGGACATTTTTAAATATCTACATTATAACTGAAGGATATGAGCAGCTGGAAAGTACTGGTATTGGTAACGTTCACAAAATGCATCAACAGTGGCTTTGCCCTAAGATACCACAGTGTCCGTCTCTGATGTGAGTTCCGTGTGAGCTTACCGCCCCCTCCTGGTCAACATCTGCGCCGTTTTCTAGCAGGTGCATCACGCAGTCAAAGTGGCCCTTCCGGGCTGCCCAGATCAGAGGAGTGGTGCCGTACTGAGACAGAGAACAAGCACAGCGGATTGTTAGCACTGCTCGCAGGTCAGCGAGACCTCAACCTTCCTGACCCTGGGCCCGGCCCGGAACGAGGGCTCACCTTGTCGGAGCAGTTGATCTTGGCGCCGTGCTCCAGGAGGAGCTTGACGATCTCAGCATGGCCTCTGCCCGCTGCCCAAATGATGGGGTACACACTGTATTGCTGATGAGGAAACAGGTAAGGGGGGAGGGAGGGAGGAAGTCATATAATTGCGAAGGCTACGGAGACAGGTGTGAAAGCAAATGTATTTCGCTGTAGAGTAGAGAAAGCACAATAATGTCAGTCCCAGCTGACCTGTCCAGTAGTGTTGGGGTTGGCTCCATTTTCCAGCAGGATCTGGACGACCTCGTCGCGGCCTTTATAAGACGACCATGTCAGGGCTGTCCAGCCCCCCTGTACAGCAGCAAATATAAGTTACATTAACATACTACCACTGCGTTCACAACAAATGTTACACTGCATTTAAACGGCCTTTAATTGCTGCATTGCCTCTGAAATAACACACACATATTTTTTAATGAAGTTTACTTTTGAGTATAAGAGTCATCTGACATTTGTAGGCAAGCTCAATTTCCAAAATTGGTGATGTGATGAAACTGCAATAAAACATGCATGTGTCATTTATTTAAGGATTATTTTTGGACAAGTGGCAGACTAACTTCCTCACCATGTCCCTGTGCTCGATGTAAGCACTGCTGTCCAGCAGCTCTCTGACCACTTCCACATGGCCCTCCTTAGCCGCCGAGATCAGCGCCGACCAGCAGTCCTTAGGGAAGAGAGCCAGCACAGCCGTTACCACGGAGACAGGCACCGTGGTTACCATGGCAACCTGTTGATTTATTCTATCGAATGCCATAGCCCCACAGAGCAGACTGCATGAATGTAGGTGGGCCCTTAAGTGAAGCCTTGGGCGGAGAGAGAGGGGGTGGGGAGAAAAAAATCTAGCTAGGAGGAGGGAGGGGGGCATGGGCTGCTTATCTACAAAGCAATGCTCACCACATCGTCTAGGTTAACGTTGGCTCCTCGTCGTAGAAGCTCCTGGACTATCTCCAGACTGCCTTGCTCTGAGGCCAGCATCAAGGGCGTCTGACCATTCTGAAGAGGAATGACGGACAAAATCCAGTGTTACTGCTAGTATCACCAGCCCGACGTACACTCCCTATGAGCTCTAAACATTGATAATCAAATATGATACTTACGTCACTCCTGCCATCCACCTCTTTAAACTTGTCCAGGTGGCTCTTCAGCGCGGACAGGTTCTCTTCTTCTACATAACTGAAGAGGTTCTGGATGGCCAGAGTGGTCATCTTGATGGAAGTGGTGGTGTCCATGGTGACAGCTGCTTCTCAACACCGCCACACCTGCATGAGCAACAGTGAGAAGACAGACATATAATACTGCAGTTGAAATAGTACCGCTGAAAAATAGATGTATAGTTTACTAAATAGGTATGTGAAGGCAGTGGTAGGTATCGCTTAACGATTTCTTCTCTAAGGTTTGTTTTACTGCCCGCTGCTGATTAATGTGAGAGTCACAAAAGAAAGACTTGACACTAAATTAGATTTGACACCATTTTGTCCGGTACTCTAAATACAGGAGTTCCATAATGGGGGTTGCAAGAAAGTATTGTCGAAAGATACCAGTACATTACATTTAACAAGCCAAACAAGCATTTTCAATATAGTATAGGCAAAACGTCCAGTCCTCAAAGCAGTTGCAAAATCCTGGTGGGTATACAGCGGCTCTTTAAATGTCAAACGCAAGATAAGAGGAATGGACTGGGCCTGTCGTTTGAGACAACCCGACGGGACCGCGGTGAGTCAAACCACATTGCTGCCACAGTTAGATAGCTATGCACACTCTGTTCAACACACAGCATGCTCTCGGATATAGAGATCCAGATATAGCATAATTAATGGCGGGAGGCCAGTCATGAAGTGCTATATGTGATCAGCTATGATTGTGCTAATGATTAATGTGTAATTAAACGCAACAGATTGCACTCAGCTAATTAGCGCTTAACAATTTAGGCACATATAAAGTATTAAAAAACATCTAAAATAATAAAACACCCTGATTGTTTCCAAACGGATAACAATGAAACATTCAGAGAAATACAATCTAATTAACCGTTTGCTTGCTCATGAGTTCATTGTTTTAAATCCAAACCCCTTCTTATTGGCAAAGGAGTAATGGATAAATGTCAACAGTCCATTCCACTTCCCCAAAGACAGGCCCTCTGGAACATACCAACACCTCTTGTTGCATAATAACAGCTGACAACAAAAGAAATATGGGGGGTAAAGCAAGACAGCCAAATACATTACTGAGTATCCACAACAGTTGATTTAATTCATTCAACAGTGGAATCCTACATAAAATTGTATTTCTAACTGAAAAGGCTGATTACTTGCAAGGAAGGGTAATGTTAGAGCAATGTTCTAACTTTATCTTTTATCTTTACTGTAGCCTATGCTAAGCAAAATACACTCCTATTCCTATACAAACAAAAAACTAGTGTGCAAGACAAATTTGACCTCAGACAAAGGGCAAACTATCTTAAATGTTTGATTAAACAAATTTAATTAGGCATGGGACCACTGGTGCAGCAAGGCCTTTCTTTAGCTATACGATCTACAAAAATGTTAATAATATTTATACATGGTATTTGTATGTATATGTATCGATATGTTGCTTTTATTTTAATTAAATAAAAAAAAACTACGTTGGTCATTAAGGCTTACGGATCAGTCACCAAGAAATACGGGTTATGTATGGTAATTATTTAGTCTAACGGTACCAAATCATTGTGTGGTGCGCGACGAACGCTTTACCACCAATGTCATGTAGCGTAACGACAAACATGCCAACCTTGACACTGTTGTTACATGATTTCCTAATCTAATAAAAACAAATGGAGATATTGCACTCTAAATTTAATACAATGGCAGGTAACCGTTTTAAAGTCAGAAATCCCTATACAGGAATTTAAGATTTGCTCTAGAATTGAGAGCGCGACGACAGAACTGTCAATCAAACTGATTGCGATGTTACCGCCCGAGAGGATGCTGATCGTAATGTTACGAAAAATAGCCATGCTTTACCTTCAAAATATAAACAATAACGTGTGTCTCCGATTATTGTGAAGTCTTATGGTTCGATTTTTGCATCCTTTCTTTAACAGCTTCTAGTCGACAGACTATTTCCCATCCCCGACAACAGCCATTTTAGTGGATAAGAAAAGCACAACGGGCAGTGGAATAGCTACAGCTGAGCTAGCTTCTTCCCTGCCTGTCACATCGTTGCTCCCGCCTCCAATCTGTGACGTCAATCTTTAGACCCATAGCTTTGGATCTGACCGTGTTATTCTGTCTACTGCATGGTGGGTGTATCTCCTCTGTGTAAACAACTAGGTTTACACTACCATGGAATGTACGACACATCAGTAAATCACCCTGACTAATGATCATTTTATGAGGGTCAAAGAACAACATTTTATGAATTTATGAAGAGAGTAAAGAGCAGAAGCTGAGCTGTTATGCTGTAATAGGCTGGATAACATCGTCAATTTTAACAGACAACTGAATAATTAGCAGGACTAGACCGCAGGACACGTACCGGTACAGTCATATTTCGAGGTAGTGTCTAGGGATCCAAAGTGGCCCATTGACATCTCAGACAACACGTTCCCTAATTTTGATTCAGGTAGTTCGTAATGTAATTAGTTACAATTGTCCCCCGTAGCCTAAACCAAGATAGGAAAATATTTTGAAAATTAAATTGACATTCTGGGTTTTATCAGATAACTGCTGTGGGGTTGGGTACATGTTTGACTAAATGTTCAATTTTTTGATTGTACAATCAATTTCTTGAGCTTCCACAAAGTAATAAAAAGAAGCACACCTACAATTTCAAGCTGCAAAAAGATCCATCTTTTAATCACATATTTTACAAAAAACATACCATCCACATAATCCGCATGAACAAGTAGCAAGGGAGGGGGCTGAGAGTAAGTGAACATTCTCATTTCTTTTCTTTATGCTCTCAAGCAAATGTGTCTCATGGTTACCCTAGCAGCTCACAAATGACTCAATGTGTTAATTATGGCATCCTGTAGTGAAAGTTCCAACAGAACTGTTACAAGAAGCTGATCAAACTCCACGTAGCCAATCATGTTCCCCTTCTCAACACATTTCAAATGGGTTTCCCACATTTATCCAAGCCACTAGTTCATTGGAATTACATAAGTAACATACGTACATAAGTACTTGAAATGACAAAAATTGACCTCTACAAATGAAAATACAATACTAACTCCTCTCACAGCTCACATATATACTTCAAGAAAGAGTTGGAGTTAGTCCTGCTAAGCAGACTGCGTTTCTCTGCAAAAATAGCTAAGGTGACTGAGTAGAAATATCATTGGCACTTTCCTTCAGTGATTTTTGGACCGATATTTGAATGTGATTGTGTCACACCAGTTACATGATAACAACACAATGACAATCAAATAATACATAATATGTGGCATTAAAGTGAGTTTATTACATCAAAAGAAAAGCAAAAAAACGTCTTTAAAACATCCCTGTGGAGAGAAGCATAAGAACAATATTTGACAAGAGCTATGAAAACACATCTGAAGACACTGGTTTCCCGCTTTCTTTATCGTTCTGTAGTATGTTATTCCTCAACGTTATCCTCAAAACATTTCCCAACAGGACTGAAATAACTCTGATAATTGGCCGCCATCGGATTAAAGGGGAATACCATCGGATTAAAGTCTACTCAAACGCATTGAGAAATAGGCCATACAATATCCATATGAAGATACACAGATGTCGAAAAAACTGGGTGTGGACAGAGGGGTATAAGGCAAGTTTGCATACTTCCATAGTACAATACTGGCAATTCATTTGGGACGCATCCTACCTCCCCAAACCCATAAGTCATGATAATACAGTAAGATCATCTCAAACCCATTATCCCTCCTTGGTGGTGCTCAGTGTCCGTGCCATGTGACCGAATGGGAAGCCCACTGCTGAAAAAAACAGACAGAGAACAGGTCCGTTGAAATTGTTTGTGTTTTGTCGCGTCTGCTCCTCTGTCCGCCTCTTTGAATAAGTAGATGTAATACAGTGTTGGACAGTCTCCCTTCTCCTGCGCCACAATGCAGAGCACAGGCAGGTCAGGCTCATGTGGTCTTGGTCTTCTGGTCACAGCTGCCGCAGGTGGAGTCCAGGTGGCTGAGGACTGGTGGCTGCTCTCGGCTCTTCTGCTGCTCCTTCATGCGCAGGTGCCTGGGCTTCACCGGCAGGGCTACGGCTAGCAGCACGCAGCCGATGTGGACACAGAAGTACCAGGACCTGGGGAACAAATATAGAATATCCTGCTCTTACCAAGGAGTCATGTTCTTGCCTAAATGGCAGCATCGGAAAATATATACAGCTATTAGCTTTTTCCGAACATAATTTAGCCACAGCCTGAGTTCAGTATGGGAAAATGCGGTTCTTCTTGGGCGTTCGATTGGTTTCTCACCTGTAGAACTTCATCGATGGCCCCACAGAGAGTAGCACGAACGGTACCACGGTGTAGCAGATGGCTATCTGGGTGGCCGCCCACGTGATGACGTCGTACACAAATTTGTGTCCCGGCGATCCGAGAAAGTGGGGCCTCACGTTGTGCCTCACCTAGAAAGGCGCAGCAGGGAATGTGTTTAGACACCAGGTAAAAAGGTCATGGACATATACAACAGTGTTTCCTAACCCATGTGCCCTGGCGCTAACCGTCAGGTCTGTTGTGGTTTTTTGGTGAAAGTCACCAAAAGATAAACAAATCTTTTATATTAAGTTTGAAATGATTTGACATCTGTGGTGTGCAAAATAAAAACGTGTGTGCCTGAGGGTTGGGAAAGGTTGGGAAACGCTGACATACAATCATCGACCCTGGCCATCTTTACATCCTTACATTAGCTATGCAGGAGTACAATGTATTTTAACAGTCGAGAAATGCATTTCCATCTCCTCTGCACTCATCGATCAGCAGTGGGACACATCACTGGCTTTCAGAGTGGCCCAGGTGAAAGTCCATTAGATCTGTCTCAATCTGTCTGACGGGCCGGCTATCGGGGCTATGGATTGTCTAGACACTGGACCCGCCTAATAAATAGACTGCTTTCAGCCCGGAGCTTTTTGTCTCACTTTGCCTTTCTCCAAGTAAGCACTCTGAATGATGACAGATACTCTTGACACTGCATTCCATTGGCAGTCATATTCCAGAGGCTTGGTTTAGACTTTTGAACACTTATTAACATTGTCTAACAATGCATCTTAATTAGTTATGAGACATTGATGGTAACCCAATCACAGATGCAGTAACTTCCCGTTTATATCTGTATCTACAGGATTGCGGAGAAGAAGAGAGCAATGACTCACTGCTCGTGCTGCCAGCGTGACCACTATGCCAGTGAGGAAGGTGAGATAGTATCCTGGGTAGGCCCCGTGCCACATGGCTGACAGGATGAATGTGGCTGCCGTGGGGTTGTAGGGACAGCGCTCATAACAAACCCTGTGGTGGAGGGGCCGGAAGACGGAAGCCATTAGCACTGCACAACGTCACAATGACTAGGCTACTTCAAACGAGTGCAGTACACTTTCTATGTCTGGTTGAAGCCACTTGATGCTGAGAAACTGGAGAGGCACCACTAGATGGCGCACTTTTATAAACAATCAGACGGAAGGCCAAGCCTCTTTGTTCTTTAGTTTAGGCGTAGCCACAGATTATGTAGGGCAAAGCAGGCATTGAATAACCATTGTTAATAAATCCATTCCTATAGTGGCTGACTACTACAGCAAGGCTGCAAGCTAAAGTGGATACTAAATGATAGTTTACTGAAACCAAAAAAGTAGTGAACAAAAATTCTACCTTTTAAGCCAGTGTGCAGTTTGTATATTCCAGTTGTCAAGGAACACTTTGAAGCTGGTTGCAAACTGAAATCAGCAGAGAGATATAACGTCAAGGCGCTTGAAGCAAATGCCCGGGAGGATAAAACTGGCGTGTCTAAAACCGTACCTCTATGTTCATTATCCTCAGGTTGGAGATAAGGTCCCACTGTGGTGAGCCCTCACTGTCGTATCCATTGAAACCGAAGCCTGCTGCATTGTTGATGGCATCCGCTGTTTGAAATCACAACATAGGTTAAACAAAACACCGTCGATTAACACTGGTTTTATTTTTCATCCAAAATTTGCCCAGTCAAACATATGTTGCTTGTGCTTTGCTTTGAACACTGCCTATAAATCGGTTCGACGTGATTGATCGCTATAAGCAGTCTTACGTATTTTTAAGAGCACCTCTACCTTTGTTTAACACCCAGGCCTGCTCAAACATATGAATTCTCCAACAGAGCAGGTTCGATTCTCGATGAATAATATAATTCTCAACGACCCCATTAATAAAATGAGGTATTACTAATCTTAATGACAGCATCGTTATGAACAGATGAGTGTGCTTAGACCTCTTTACATGAACGAAGGTCAACGAGGTTTCATAAATATCTAATTTATTCCACTGGCAGGAGGCAGAGTGCTGTTTGCTCTCCACAGATTGTCCTTTCTGATATACAATAATGGCATCGCAGAACAAGACAAAAGGGACATCCACAAAAGACAAAGTATTTAGTCCCAACTCTCCTGTCAACACGGCGCTTCATGACTCACACATTGCTGCAAACATCCGATGATTAATTCATTGTTTCTCTAGTCTAGAGAACACCGTACACCTTGAAAATACCAACACCGTATCTTGTAGATTCAAACTCACCTATCGGCGACTGAAACACTTCCACATATTTGAAACACTGCCACACAAGCAACTCAAAAAAAAGTGATACACTAGAAGAGGAGATTTGCAACGTGGACTGACTTCACCCGCCCAAATAACCGCTGAGCTTTTACAACGTTGACGTAACCCTGACGATACCGATATCGTTAACGGGTTGCTACAACGTGCCAAACAGAGAGAGAGAGAGCGAGAGAGAGAGAGAGAGAGCAGTGCACCCACCCAGTGTCCATACAAAGTAGTACTTGGGCCTGGTGGTCAGCATGGACAGATACAGGTAGACCACCTGCGCATAGAAGGGCGTGTTGGCGATGAAGTCGTCGTCGATGTTGCGCTCCACGGGGAACACTCGGCACACAGACAGGAACACCATGAGGGAGAAGAAACAGGTGGCAAGCTTGCGGACCACTTCAGTCTGTTGAGAAAAAAAACAAATGATCGTTTAAGTGTAATTTAATTTTTGATAAGCTGTCTTGCTTTGCATCCATACAAAATAAACAATGTACGTAATTGATCATTGAAATTGATAGTTATTAGTTAGACTATTAGTGAACAGTTAAACTGCACAGGTAAATCAGAATCACTGCCTTAGACATGACCTGAAATGCATTTAAAGTCAAACGTATTGTGTCACAAGCAGAGAATGCTGCCTATACATACATAAATAGATTCAAATGCTTGATGGACATCCTCGTAGTTTCAGTAGTGGCAAATGAGAAATTGTGGAAAATGAAAGAACAACAATGGTCTTGACTTTGCAAAATAATTTAGGAAACTCCATAAAATAATGTAACCACTTACAGCGGTTAGCCCCAGAGAAGCCTGAAATAACAATCTGAATCTGAACTACTTGTCACATGGATTACAGTGAATCACGCGTTTAGTATGCTTACGTTGGGAGAGGGTTCAGCAAGCCTGAGTTTGCCGTTGGCCTTTCCATTACTTTCTAGGTCTCTATGGTGACGGGGCGTCCCTTCAATAAAAGCAATGTAGTCGTTGTAGGAGCTGGTGGGGCCTGCCAGGATGCCCATGAAGTTACAGTTGTAACTAAAATACTCCAACAGACTTGGCATTCTCCTGGAAGGGGTAGTGAGAAGCAGGAGAGAAAATGTTTGACCTTATCTACCATCGGCTATCTCTACCTGGATAATAAATTATGTTTTTGATGCTTACCTAATGGCCAACCATTTTTGGCCTTGGGTCAAGTGCTCCTCTTTGCGTGCCATGCCTTATTTGGTGTGGGAGAGATAGGAGAACAAAATGAACGAACAAGTAGATGATGGATTATTTCATTGTGACCGTGGGACCGTGGGGCCGTCCTTGTCGCTGGCTCTCCACCCTGAGCCCCCAGGTGAGCTTCTTCATTCCCCACAGGACACCTTACCCTAGGTGAATACATGAGCGACGGGCCGGGTCCTTTCAAAGAAAAGCCCCATTTCATTGCAGTGTGCGTTGGCTCGGAGAGGCCACGCTGGCCGGCCCATACACTTGGCCAAAGAGAGAGAGAGAGGAGAGAGAGGAGAGAGAGAGAGGAAGAGAGAGAGAGAGAGAGAGAGAGAGAGAGAGAGAGAGAGAGAGAGAGAGAGACGGTGCGGTGGGAGTCGTCCTCCAGGGTGGGTAATGATTCCATTAGGCCTAGTGCTCTCTCCGGGTCCCTGCTAATGTATGGGCTCATTAACGGGCAGCTAAATGGACTTCCAGAAAGTTCCCGGTCCGTTGTCTTGCTGGTAACCACCCCACCATCCCCCCGGCCTTCACTTCCCGCAGTGGCCATTTGTCTTGTCGCCAGTAGGAGTTGGGGTGACCAAGGGAAGAAATGCCGGTGGAATCATTTTTGTGTTGTTTATTGCGGCCATTATGTCGATAACAAGATTAGCTAACTAATCAGCTCACGTTAAAGCAACTGGCAAACTGGGTAGAGGGTGCCAGCGTCGACACTGGGTGGCACTCGTGTTCAAAACGCCCAGTGGAACTACAAACGCCACAGCCCAACCAACTTTTGTAGTGCCGTGGCTTATGAGCCAGGTCACGGAGGGTTGTTTGACGTGAGAGGCCTGAGACGAGGACAGCCATGGGCGATTCAGGTGGCAGATAGGGAGGCAGTCCTCCTTCAGAAAGCTTTATCCTTTCTCTGCCTCATACACAGGCAAGAGCCCCGTAGCGGCGGAGGCTATCTATTTTTAGTTCGCTCAAAAAAATCAATTCGAGAAAGAGAGCAAGGGTGAGACAGAGCAAGAGAGAGGGAAAGGGAGAGAGAGAGATAAACAGATCCCTATTTTGTTACAAGTCAGATGTGGTAGAAAAACACTGAGATAGTAAATTATGTTGTGTACTTCCACAGTCAGTAATCTCCTGAAAAACTGTGACACAAACGGTGGCACACGGAGGCCTCGTCTCACATCCCACCGGCAGAGCCGTGCGGAGGGCTTGGGCTACTGTGCCGGCAGGAAGAGAAGGAGAACGAAGAGGAGGAGGAGGAGCAGCCGGGAAGGAGGCCCTCTGGGGACGGAGCGACGACGACCCTAAGCCAGGAGAAGCGCCTGACAAGGACCCATCCTTCATCCTGGAGAGGCGGTCGGCCACTCTCCTCCCGGCTTCCCCGTCATCCGTCATCCGTTTCTTTAATTAGCTCCGGTGGCCTCTCTGCGTTCGGACTTCCAGTGGGTGCACTGGCGTCCTCAGAGTGGGGCCGCACTCCAGACACACACCTTTGAATAAAGAGTGTGGAAAGACGAGCAGGCTATTCCCGGTTGAGTGTGGGTGTCTCCTGGACTATAAAACCATGTTGCAGTTTAACAGTATGTCAATAACTGTAAACGCTTTTGAGAGTCTTTCTTCTACATGCACAAGTGCACAGTAATCTGTAAAGATTACGCAAGTCTTTTTGAGAGTCTTTCGTCCTATTTTGTCCCTCACAGAAGTGGTTTGAGGCACGGGTACACAGGGAGCAGGAGAAAGAGAGCACTCGTAAATTTTGCGTGGGAGTGCAGTCTTAAAAACTGACTGGTCTCGCTTGCCCTTTCTTGAGAGGCATCACATTAATGCTCGTACATAAAGAATTTCAAGTAGATTACGGGAACGGTCCAAGCGCTGTTTAAGAATTTCCCAAACATCCCATTGATGTCACAAGTTATGACTCTACTCTTCCGTTTCACTTTCAACGTGTATTATCAATTCAGTGCTCTTTATTGATTGGTAATGAAAAATAAATAAATAGAGGAGACGTACCATCATGGATTTCAAATGCCAGGCTGGTTATTTTCTGTGTTATAACCATCATGGGCCTGAGGGGAAAATAAGAAAATAAATGAACTGCTTTAAAACCATAAGCATAAGAGTTGCTATGAAGTCACAAGGCTGTGATTCAATTACACACAAACACAGAGAAGTTCTTACCCGGTAAAATCAGCCGTGTACATGCCGTAGTCGAAGACATACACCCGTGTGATCTGGCACAAACTGAGATACCCCAGGGCCACCACCAGGCAGTATCTGAGGAGGACAAACAGAAAACAACTATTATCCCTAATTCGACTACGTTTCTCAAACACGCACATCATCGGCAGTAACTCATGGCGCACATGATAGTCGGTGAGCAACAATCACTCCAGTAAGCTGACGCTGTGCTCACCAGACTATAAACATGAATGACAGCCTAGCCCACAGGTCTGGTAATAGAGAGAGAGAGAGACACACAGCCTAGCAGTGAGACAGCACAGCCTCCGCATACGGGCTAGACAGAGGTACCAAAACAAACAGAAGATTGATGGGGCTTTGTTTACAGAGCGGAGACACGGATACATTCTCAACCCTCTGCAGACTCTGTCAAAAACACTCTGCCTCCCAGATGCATACAGAGCCTGGCCTGCTGACGGAAACGCCGAACCCGACCGGAATGTCCCTGCACCCCCACCGATCAACAAAAGGCCACAGGGCGGTCTCCATGGAGACGGGGCTGCTGGGAAGTGGTGTTGTCAGAGTGGGACGGGGAGCAGCCTGTGTCTCCTACCCTCTCGCCGTCAGCGCACACCTGCTGTCTCATTAGTGGGTGGCACAGGGGCCGCTGTGCTCCCTGGTTTTGAGTTTCTGGGCACTGGAGTCTGGCGCGCCCGTGGCCTAGTTCCTTTCCCTCCATCTGCTCTGTGCGAGGCTCTCTCGGCTAACGGTGGAGACACGGCAACGGACTGCGTCAAGGCCCCCTTGCAGTGCCAGACAGCCTCACGTCAGAGGAAAGACCAATAATAGCTCAGGCGGCACCTGCACAGGGCAGTAAGCGTGTGTGTGTATGTGTGTGTGTGCGTGTGTGTGTTTGTACGTATGCATGACTATTATGAGAGGTGTGTCTCCAGGGGGTAGTGCTGAGTTCCCACACACTCTATGACAATGACGTAGGCAGGAGAGCTCCCTGCCGACTGCTAGGGTTAGTAGGTCTCTATGTGTGTGAGTGTGTGTGTGTGTGTGTGTGTGTGTGTGTGTGTGTGTGTGTGTGTGTGTGTGTGTGTGTCATGCGTTGAGGGGGAAGAACAAGATGACAGACTTTTACGCGGCACAGCAGAGCAGTTCTTTGTCTGCACAGGCCGGTAGAGTGTCTGTGAAAAACACTTTGGGACTCTCTCTTTCTTTTCTTTTTTGTTCTCTTTCAGAATGGTTGTAGTCCCTTGGGTTTGGAGAAAAACAAGCTGTGAGTCAGACAATCTAAACCTTAGCACGGAAGATCTTAGAAAAAGAATATGGGGTATTGGGTACGCCTCAGTCTTTAGCATCTGTTCGAGTGTGAGGCAGGAGTCGGTCTCCAGGTGAACCCTGGGCTTGGAGTTATCCTACACGACGGTAACATCAGACGGCTTGGCGAGCTGGACGCTTTCCACTACCTTGTCTGGGGTGAACCACTCCATGTGAACGGAGACTCTGAAACGTGACAAGACTACTGAGCCAGCGAAAAGAAGAAAAAAAGTGTCGCTGGCGGAATTCATTATCACGCGCACGGCCATTCTGATCCTTGACCAGCTGGTGGACGACAAGTGGAACAATCCCCCTCGTTATCACCATGATTAACAGGGGAGCGTCCATCCAAGCCTACCAGGCCTCTTTGAGCGCGTCGCCTCGCTGTGACAGGAGGTCTGTGGCCAGCATGGCTCCTGTCTGTTTAGTATTCCGTAAAGTGTCGCTGGGGGGGGGGGGTCGTTGGCACGTTGCGCTGCCACAAAGATAATGACCGACTGCAGGACCAGGCCACCGCTGGAGGAGAAACCCTATGATTAATCCCACGTTTAGTGCTACAATTACTTTATTACACTCTGCGGGAAGAGGAGCCATTTGCGCTGACGACCTCGGCAGGTACGGTGGCGTATGAGTTTGGAGACTACAGCAGGCAGGCCGCCTCTCGTCTCCCAGAGTGATTTCTGAGAGGGGGCTGATGGGAAACGGAGTGATCTTGGGCCTGGAGACAGAAAGGGTGTGTGTGTGTGTGTCTGGGGTGGGTTGTATAACAGTCTCACCTCCCTCCCTGGGCCTGCCTGTCTCTCTCACACAGCCGGCTAATGGAGGGCTTGGACGGCTCTTTATTTCCCCGCTGATTGATGACCTCTCCTGCGGCATTTTAACGTTATTGGTCCCTCAGGCAGTGGTCACTGGACCGAGGCCATCTGGAGATGCTACAGCCGGGCTGCCAGCATCACTCGGAGAGGGCACTCGAGGAGCGCACACCTCATAACTCAGGGCACGGCGGGTGTGTACACACACACACACACACACAGACACAGACACACACACACAAGGCTGGCTGCTTACTTGTGCATGTGCTCCACACCAGTCAGGATCATGATGCCGTATGTGAGCCCGCTCTGAACCAGGAAGTGCAGGGCGTACCTGAAACGTTGTATGAAGAGAAAGAGAGAGAGAGAGAGAGAGAGAGAGAGAGAGAGAGAGAGGGTTCATTACTGAAGCATTTAACAGAGGGGTCCATCTGCAACAGGCATAGTCATCGAGAGACCGAGAGAGTGTGTGTGTGCGCGTGTGCGCACGTGTGTGTGCATGTGAGTGCGTAAGCATGTATCCACATATATGTCCTAAAACAGAGCAGAGCACTCATCCGCGTCTCATGCATTCAGCCTGCCCATAGAGGACTCTTTGTCCCTGGTATCAAGCCCTGTGTTAGCACCTTTTAACCCAAATTCACCGATTACACAAACCAATAGCGCCAATATAAAAAATAAAAAAACTAACCTTACGATGTCAACACCGGCCCTTATGACAACAACAGGGTTCAGCCCATGACCCCGTAAACATGCCTGCCTCTAATTGCACCCAAACGTTAAAGGGCGTGGGGCGGGGCGGGCCGGGTCGGCGCCCAGGCGCTCGTCATTTTGGGGCTCGGCTCGATCCATCGACCCGCTGTGTCTTATTAAGGCCCGTCGGTTAATGAGCAGAATCTTTTTAGTGCTGCTAAACATTGATTGAGCCCGGAGACGGCCGGAGAGGAGGCTCCACGTTAGAGGGTACGGTGATGCACGCCGCGGCCAACGGATATTGACAGGCGCTCCCTCGATGGCCCTGAAATCAAGTTAGGCCGGCTCGCCTGTGCTCTCCTCCCCGCGCTAGGGAGTGGGCCTATAAATTGAACTGGTTTGAAGGGAGCCTATTCATAAATACAAGTTATAATAAAGTACTTTTCTGAGGGGGGTGTTGCTTACACACATACGCTATACGGGACATAAAGTACACTAACGTGGAGCGTATGAATGTGTTCTCCTGTATCTACATGGTGACCTACACACAGCCTTATATTTACAATAAGCCACACCGCTGCCAGTGGGACCAAAATAGTCCCGCACGGTAAGAGTATCAAAGCTCATCACTATCGGAGCATTACACAACGTGCCATGTCGAGTTGTAGCGTGGGGGGAGGCGGGGAGGGGGCGAGGTTTCCGGTTTCAACCAAAACAGAAGCAGCACAGCCCTCCCGGAACCACCACGGGTACAGAAAAACAACACCGGCTATTTGCCAGTTACACCACAGCGGCAAGTGGTGGGCTCAGGTTTCCCTCGCGCTCATCGACCGACAGCGCGGACACTCACCAGCCGAAGCAGAAGAGGGCAAAGTAGAAGCCCAGCAGCGTGGCCACAACATGGCGGACGAAGGGGCTGGTCTTGCTGGGGTGGAGGTAGAGGCGGAACCAGAAGGCCGTCAGCAGGGCAAACAGCTGGCACACCACGAAGTTCACCTGGAGAGAACAGAAATGGGAGAAAGGGTTGGCCTCGTCACCCCTGGGTGGTGATACAACGCAGGGTTTAGAGGGTCGGTGTGCGCAACCCATCATGTACTTTGGAAGATCTAAATCTATTTAGATTCTGTGGTTGACAGAGAAACTGGCTTGAGCTGGTGTAACAGGGAAAGTAAACTAGGAAAAATGTATTATTATTATTAGTTATTATTTTAAACACTAGAAGGCACATACTGGCTTGGGCAGTAATACTAACTCCTTCAGCAGCATTGCATGACTTGCTTGTTGCAGAGTCTGGTCACGTAGTCCGAGACTCAAAGTGGCAGGATGAGAGCAGAGAAGAGTAGACGGCAGGACAGACTCCACTACCCACAATGCCCTCTGACCCAGAAAACAAATGTACCCCTTCAGCATATGATGTAACGCTCTGGCTAAGGAAAAGCTGAGCCATGCCCAGCTGGAACGAACAGAAGGAGTCACACCCACAAGCATACACACACACACTCACACACACACACGCAAACACACACACACATGCACACACACAAACACATCCACAAACAATGACCTAAGCAGAGGTGGCAAATGCATCAAGGCACCTCCTTCCCCTTTCTCCACCCTTCCTTCCTATCTCTCTGGTCGTAGGGTCATCAGCCAGCTGAGAACCATTCCTGATTGACGTCACCATCCCCCGCCCTGTGACCACCACAGCCACATCCTTCCATGTTGATCCCCGGTATCCCTATCCATGTCGTCTGCTGCCAATTGTAGGTCCCAACACAACAAAGGAAGCTGGCCGGAATCTGAAGACACGGAGCACATCCATCAAGCCGCTCTTTCAGGAAATGGCTTAAGCTTGGCATGCTGGGAGATTCTTGGCAGAGTGACCGCACCACCCCCTGCCCTCCACCCCCCAACCCCTCCAGGCATGGCCGATTCGATTTGCTGCCTAGCAAAGCTGACGAGAGGCCGTGGAATCCATCCAGGCCCACTTCCACATCACTGACTAAAGGTAAGGAACAACTACACAGCGTCGCAACAATGTTGTAAAGCAAGGAGGTCCAAAGCTAACAATGACCATTTGCATTCAGCAAAAAAAAAATGCAAAGAAAGCCATTGTAAAGCGGACAAGCTTCCAACCTTAATAATAAGCGGCTAATCACTTTTTCTCACCATTGTCCGTATTTATTCCATGAACCCTAAGAGAATAATAGGCCCTGATTTTAGGATATAATTTTAACATCATTACTTTAGCATCTCCTCAGCCATGACAGGTCAGAGGTCAGACCAAGACTTTTATTCATTTTGTCAGCCATTAACATCAGTCAAGCAGAATAAAACGTGTGACGAGTCTTTCCTTTTTATTCGATTTTTTCACAAATTCCCCTCTCGCTTTCACTCTCCCCTAATGCTTGATCGGACACTTTATCTTTCAATAAGCCCCCCCACCCACTCCACTCCGTCATGCGTCGACAGATGATCAGGACAGGGCGCTGTGTCTCGCTAAATCAGGGGCGGCATACCTCAGCCACGTGCCCATGCCCTGTGGACCGTGTCAGACACCGGTCAGTCACACGCTCCACCGGACTTTGGGCTCTCTCTGTAGCACATTTGTGACAGGGGCGGTACGTGGGATCGGGTGGGAGATTCACTGTCACACTTCAAACCCTCCCACTTCCCTTTCAGCAGAATGCGTGGTCCCATCAGGCAACAGCTCTCCTAAGTGGTTCCGTTTTAAGAGTCCATTACCACCGGTGTGGCTACAGGCCCTAAAGTCTCGAGGAGTGAGAGCGGGGACATTAATCCTTTGTCCTGCGGGCTGCGATGGAAGCCTATGTTGTTTAACATTTTATATGTGAATGTAAAAAGGCTAAAACATGCACGCGTATACTGTATAAACCCGCCGGTGATGCAATAAAACATTTACATCCAAAACATTACAATGTGGGGCTCTGCATCCCACTCCACCAGCCCGGGTTGAGTTTAAGCAATTTAACCGGGTGGATTTACTGTACTCTCCACTTTGTTCTCCAAACCTTCAGCGGCTACTGGGCGGCTGGATCTCTCCGCGGGGCCGACACGTTGCCGTCGGTATACCAACACCAAGTGTCACACCAGTGGGCCTTTTAACAGGCTCGCCCTCCATTAGGCCGATTACTCCCAGCGAAAGCGCTGGGGTGGCGGAGCGGTGATCTCCAGCCTCTGCTTTGCGTCGAAGCCTAATGCATAATGCACGGCGACGGGACAGCGGAGCAGCACGCCGGACGCGCCCACGCGGCTAAAAGGGCGTGAGGCGATCCGTCTCGGCCACGGCGGGTCTCCGAGGCGGTGGGGGGCAGGGTGTCTGATCTCGAGGTATCTCGTGGCTTTGATTCCCCGTGTCCGCCGAGGCCAGATCGATAGCGTTACCTTGAGGAGATAGCCCGCTTCACAGGCCTCTTTGACAGGTAGGCTAGACATTTTGCCAGTGGACAGTGGGCTGTATTAAACGGCACTTCTTCTTTGATAACCATGGTCTCTCCCTGCCACACACAGAGAGAGTGCGATAGAGAGAGGGGGAGAGATACTTTGGTATTCTTTGTCTGCAGTGAAAAAAAGAAAGGATTTCTCGCCCTGGCACACATTGTGTCGCCAATCACACAGCTGGAGCGAGGAGAAACAATCAGACAAGCGGAAGATTACTCTCTATTTACATCTCACTGCCTCCAGCCGGAGGCCCCCCCTGTCCCTCAGAGCCCACACACACTGTATCCCAAGTTAGTGATGGGAGCGCCTGCCATCTGACTACACCCATTCTATTGGTTCCTTTTGTCATCGTGGTCATCATTATCAAGCACACCCTTATCATGATGTTTATGTAAAGCAATTTCAAGTATCATGAAAAAAATTTACAGAAAAAAATTGCGTTTGGAACGAGGTTACTAAACAGTGGCGTATGATAACAAGTATTTACAGCTTTTATGCGGAGCTAACTCAACTGGGAAGCATGGCAACAGAAAAGTGCCCTCCACAATAACAATCACTCTCGCACTCCAAACCCGATACATCAGTAAGCTAAAACATAAAACCCCTTTTAGAATTGGTCTTCAACAAGCCTATGAGTTCAACCCAGGCCTCGGGCCATTGCATTCTGTTGGTAGGGCGGTCCCAGTGCACTGCTCAGTATGCAACCCCACCCTGTGTCAGAGCTGCCGCGGCCCTGCGAGCCAACAAGCAGCTCCCCTCCCAGAGCCGGGAGGCCGGCACATAAACACCCCCGCGTGCACGGCTCCACCTCAGAGGAGCAGCGCCTCTCTTCTTTGTACACGGGGTTGAACCAGCTGATCGCGGGGCCAAGGGTGC
>JAVQJS010078073.1:30000-33915 GCA_036024795.1 Galaxias rostratus
ACCATTGTTAAACATCACCACTCCCGAGGTAGAGGAATGGTTTTCCAGAGTAAACAACACGGTACAAACCAGAGTTTCCCTTTCATCACAAAATCGGGATGAAGTGTATGGCTGCAGAGAGTTAATCTACTGTATAAACCAATCACTCCCAAGCCTAATAGTGTTAAAATGTTCTCTGTTCAATCAATTCACCAGGGGTCTGGTCAGACGCTGTAAAGAGATGTCAAATTTTGATCTTCTGGTTAAAGAACAATCCATTGCAATGGAGTACTGCCAAGCACTATATGCACTCTGTGTATTCTTGCATACAAAGCTCTTCTTAGTCAGGAAGCTAGACTGTCAGTGGGATCTATTTTCTTCTCTTAGAGGGTGACTTGCTGAGTAATGGGGTCAATGGCTGTCTCTAAAATACTCCACATCATACAGATTTTCAACCCCAAGAGGTTTGGTATATTAATTAGCCATCCATGTAAAACACTGCTGTTACCAGAAGCCTTTAGCCGTGCCCTGCAGCCTAGCACCACTTTCAAAATTCCTTAACAGAGAAAACACAGGATTTCAGTGAATAAGACATTGTCATGTAAAATAAAACAAGCATTTCTCTACAGCTGCAGATCAACAAAAGCCTACATGCCAAGTAGCGCATATATTCCTATATGGTCTATACATTTACATTACTATTGGCATTGGCCACTTCATTTGCCATTCAAATGCATTCTCCCAACTGCCTAACCACAAACATGAAAAGGCCTATGGTCAGGGTAGTCATTATGCCCCAGCTTAATGGCAGAGATCAATTTAGAAATCCTTTTCTTGGGGGAAGGTCCCTGTGGATGCTAGCAGACCACTGTGTGAAACACTAATATCCATCCACCTCCAGCACCGAAGGACCCATGGCCAGGAAACCTACAGGAACACCCGGAACTAATTAGCTGACTGAACCAGCCAGGAACAATGCAGCACAGCACACTCAACAATACCATTTATTTTAATAAAGTAGAATGGGGTTAAGTAAGTGTGTTGCTATGCCCAGTCAGCGTTATTAGTAAAGTTGGTTGGTAACAGCTCTGTTACAGTATGTAGCTAAAGGTCATTTGCTGTGGCAAATACTACAGCTGGCACAGTCCCATGCAGATGGCCTTAGTGAAGGGAATACTTACAAGTTTCAGAAAATTACAACGCAAACCCAACCAGACTGAGATTAAACCTTGTACATTTACATACACTCGTCAATATTAACTACTGTAGCATTACAAATTCAAACTGCTTGGTGAAACCGTACCAGCAAACAAAGTATGTAATAAAGGCATCATGTACCAGGAGGCTTAGGTGTAAACGAGTGTCCTAACACCCAAACAAGCGTCTTCCAACAAAATAGCATGAGTGGACAACCACACTTGTTACTAATGGCATGCTACACATTGTTGTTCCCTTCTCTTTAACTTTGCATGCAGAACAATATCACTGACTGTTTGACAGAGAGAATATGCATTCTTGTCATATCAGTGGGATCCTTAAAGTCACGAATGATATCGCACTGTGAGGTCTATTTAGTACATCAATGTGCAATAGGAAAGAACAAAGTGTTCCATGGGTATAGCATGCCATGTCTCATCTCATCCTCTCAGCTGCCCATCATGGTGAAGGTCCCCCGGGGTAAGCAAAGAGAGTGTGTGTGTCTAAGACTGGCAGGCACAAGAGTTGTTAGCTCTCTGATATCAGAGCAACATTTTGCCCCTCGCTGGGTGTTACCTAGTAAGAATACCAGCTGCATATTCCTTCTTTTATTTGGAAAAACTCCCAAAGCTTAATCAATGAAAATGAAAAGAACCGTGTCCATCTGAATGGAATCTAGCTTATCTAGTGCACAGTTAGTGCACAGACCGATCCATCAAGTCGGTTGGCTTTTGCTTGTTTATAGATTTCTACAGCCTTAGGTTTCCACAGTAACAGGAACAGCGTGTAGCCAACGAGAACTGTTACAGAGACAAGATGGGGAAGGAAAGTCTTGCTCTGGTGACCCGCTGAGCAACACAGACTCTCGCATTGTTGAGGAATCTCTTAGGCAAACATCACACTACCACGCTAACAGAAATGTAGGCTCAAGTCATTCTACACCACAGAGCATATCACGATATGGGGTAGAAATAACAAACTTAAAATGATTGTATGTAAAGCAACCACTAACTGTGCATCGAGTGCTTTATAACTGAGTGGGAGACAGTTCAGATTCTACCTCTGCAACACTGAAGCTGAGCAAATAGCTACAGTATATGGCATTGTTAGTTCCACAGGGGACGTGGGGAAGAACTAAAGCCGAAGAGACAGCAGGGGGGACACAATGATCCTTGCACACCAAAAAAAGCCAACGAGAAGGCCGATGGTGAACAGGGGGGTTGGGGGAGGTAATGTTAGATTACAGTCCGTTGTAATTGTGGTATTGTAGACTTAACGTGTCAACCACTTCTGCCACATTTTTTGTATTGCTCTCAAACTTGGAACTACTCTAGCTAGCAGGCCCAGAGATCATACAACTTACATCAAATAGAACAGTACAAAAATCTCGCTCAAATATGGCCTCTTATAACCGGTGTTACAAACGTCTATTCCCTGTAATAACAGGTAGCACATGGTTGCAAAATATCCGTTAAGTCAGCTCATATTGTTGGTTGATCCAAATGTGCACTCGGTCTACTAACTTGTCTGACACTTGTCAAACTAACGTATTTAAGTGCCATTGTGATGAGCAAAATAAGGAGTAAGGTGTTCACCTTTCATGTCTGCAGTGCGTGATTTAAGCTAAATTGCATATTTGGAGGAATACCTTGAAAGATAAATTTCAGAGCCAACAAACAACTGTAATCGAGGGATATGGAATCTCTAATCATAGTCAGGCTTGGCCTTAGATGCATTTCACTCTTTATTATTTTGAAGTCGGTAATCTAATATGGAACAGAGACTAAATAAGTTTGCTAAGTGAAAAAAAATCTATATTTCCCATGGGCAGTAATCACATTTTTGACAAGAATGGAGAGAAACCCCAGTGCCTAAAATGATTAAGTGGGATTGTGTATTGTTCTTACATTTTTCCCTTTCCCTTTTTTTAACAACTTTCTTTCAATAATACAGGTAAATAACATACTGTTATTACCTAAACTAATAATACTATGCACCATCTACAGTTTGCACATATCCAAAAATACATACACTTTTGACTCCCATTTTTGTTCTTAAATGTAACATGACGCATCTGCCTTGCACTTATATTTAAGACACTGAGACATTGTTGTACAAAGAAATTGTTTATATTAGGTTGGTGATGGTCCTGTTTTAAAGCCTGGTGTTTCCGATAGCACTTGCTTAGTTGATGATAGTAGTTTAATGTAATGTAATTGCACTGCATACAAACAAGCAACAATAAATCCCCACCCTTCTTTGAGTGGGTGAAAACTTGGCCTAGGCCAAAACTAGTGTTGATAGTATGATAACTCTTGAATTGATAATAAAGGGAGCATGTACATTCCAACTAATTTTAACAAAGATATGACAATGATGCGGTACCTCCAAAGGCTTAAGTGACCAGCTATCCTTGTGAACATTCCCCTTTCTTACAGATTTATGGGAGGGAGACAATCAGAGGGAACCAATCATGCTGGCCAATATTGGGCCAGACTCCAATCCCAGAGATGTGACCTTACTTAGTGAAAGAGCCTCCATCCTTCACCTGCTTCATTACAGCACTCCTGGTATGCCTTTGAATCATTGGGAAGCTATACAAAACCATCTAAAAAAACTCAACAGAAAGTTACATAACGTCCAGAATAACACAATACTATATTTGGTTTTTATCTTTTGACAAATGCAAATGATAGGCTCAAATGTGTAATGCGTTTCATTATTACTATGGGTATCTAT
>JAVQJS010078077.1:0-15487 GCA_036024795.1 Galaxias rostratus
CACAGATCTCTCAACACACACCTCCACGCTCACACACACACACACACACACACACACACACACACACACACACACACACACACACACACACACACACACACACACACACGGTATCTCAGCCAGATGGACCCTCCGGTTAACAAGCCCTGGTGCGATGCAGCATGAAGAGCGTGCCCGCGTGCTGCTTTGACCCGCTGTGCCGTACAGGCGGCGGCGTGCGCCGGGCGCCAGATGGCCCGAGTTGGTGTGGGTCCACGTATCTTTGCATACGCACAGTTTTCACTCTGCCGCGCCGACGGAGAACGCAAAGATGTCGACGGGAGAGCAGGCGGCTTCCGCGGACGTGTTCGATGTGCACAGCTCACTCGAGCGCCAGCGATAGCCGGAGCGGCCCCGTAACCGTGACAACCCCTCCCGATCCATGTGTTTGACCCCCTCCTGTACTTTTTATAGATGGTGGTGCTGCTGGACCCCATGGAGGACCACGACGACGTTCTCCGTGCCAACCGCTCCCGGGAGAAGACCTACATGTTCGACGTGACCTTCGACTTTGCGGCCAATCAGGTCGGCCCCTTTTTCTTGCCCCTACCCGTGGGCTCAGTTAGAAACCACTGTTTTGCTACACACACGCACATGCAGACGCACACACACACGCACACACTCAGACACACGGCCGCAAGAGCCCCACCCACCTGACATGACGGTGTTATGGCTTGCAGGACGAGGTGTATCGAGCCACCACCAAGGGGCTGATCGAGGGCCTCATCTCAGGCTACAACGCCACCGTCTTCGCCTACGGACCCACAGGTGCGTGCGTGCATGTGAGTGTGTGTCTCTGCGTGTACCTGTGTGTATGTTTGCGTGTGTGTGTGTCTTCTCCTGCCAAAGGTCTGTCATCGATATTCCATGTTGATTTTCCACACTGGGTAAATAGAGGGCTATTGACCCGCCCACTAAGCCTATTATTCCCTAAGCCCCGCTGCCCCGGTGTTTTCTCATGTGGGAGTCTGTTTGCCGGCCGGAGAGGTCTCGTCCAAGACCAAATCCTTCCCGCTTCCCCATGTTATCGGAGATAATGACCCAGCACCTCGGCTGTTTTCCGTCTCCCATCGGGAGTATTTACGGAAACAGTAGCTCGACTTCCTCGCACGGTTTTTAAGAGGGATGTATAATATTATGAGGATATTACTGTAGCTTTTTAGCTGTCTAGTCGTTAGCACGCCGAGGGGAAGTGACATCATCGATGCCGGTGGCTAACAGGTGGGGCTTGTCCCTTAGAAACCCGTCGGCCAATCCCAATGGACCACTTGATCTCCCCTCTCCCTTCTGTTTCTTCTCACTTTGTCATTCTTCTTGTAATCTCTCTCTCTGTCATTTACCTCTTCTCTCTTAATCTTAGTCCCAGGTGAAATTAAATGCGGGGATTTCCGACCCAAGTGTGTGTGTGCGTGTGCGTGCGCGCGCTCGTGTGTGTGTGTATTGTGTGCCTCTTGGCGCCGGGGTTGTCTGCAACAACAAGCCTCAGCCTACAGAGCATTAAGTCCATGCTGTGTGTCCCAGACCAAAGGGACGTGCTTTCAGGGAACACGATGTGGCCAGGTTGAAGCCTTGACACTGTTACAGAGTGTACGTGTTATTGTGTGTGTGCGTGCGTGTGCGTGTGCGTGTCCAGGCTGTGGAAAGACATACACCATGCTGGGGACCGACAGGGAGCCAGGGATCTACGTGCGCACGCTCAACGACCTGTTCCGCGCCATCGAGGAGACCAGCGACGACATGCAGTACAGCGTCACCATGTCCTACCTGGAGGTGAGAGCCACACTCTGGTCTGACACGCCCCCACGTAGGCCTCCCCATAGGGGGACAGTCAGAGGTAAAGGCGGGAGGGGGTCCGGCGCTCACATGCCCCCAGAGGACTGTTTCCAGGTCTGTGGGACCGTCCCTCTCCCCCCCCTCCCCCGTCTCCTCGACCCCTGCCGTTTCACGGTCAGGAAAGTCTCTCAAGGTCCGGAAAGGTTATGGCCGTTGCCAAACTACAACACATCCCGTGATCGAACAGAGCCACTGGAGGTCGATTATAAATCCTTATCGCGGTGGCATCTTCTTCTTAGATCCTAGTCACATTCTACAACCATGGTGCAAAACAAAAAAAAACGGGCCAATCACTGCCGTGTTTGCTTTATCGGGAGCCAATGGGTGGTGCTTGTTGAAGCAGGTGACCTCTGTCTTCTTGGCTGAGAGATTAGCTGGTAGATTAAGTCCTTATTTTCCCTGGTTCACCATCAGGACCGTATGGCTGATCAGCCTATCCTAAAAGGGCCTTTGCCCGCTTGTCAGAACCACGGGAGGCTCCAGGAAAAAGTTCCCGACGCACGATGGAAAAGTGTTTTACTATGTGACATTGCAGAAGAATGCAAGCCACAGTGAACGACCGGCAAACACTTTTTCATGGAGCTGTCCACAGCTGAGGATGCCGAGGGCTGAGGAGGAGGAGGAGGACACGGCAGGGCTTCGTCTGACGAGGGCATGTGCGCTTCTCTCAAAGCACGGGGCGGCGCGGCCGGAATGAGTCATAAGGACCCTTTATTCAAGACAGAACGGAGGTTGGCACGGGGCTGACAAGTGATTGACAGACAGAAAAACCACATTTAATATATGAATAAACATGAAGCGGGGGCGGACTTCAAATTGTTTCCGTCGACAAAATTGTCTCGTGGAGACTGGAAAGACACATTTGCATGAGGGCCCATTGAAAAGACGGGTTGCTTTGGCGTGGCTGAACACTGTTATTAGATTCATTGATTGACGTTTTTTTTTTTTCTCCTGGTCTTAGTAGAGTCTGTCATGTTGTGTCGTCGCGTGTATACAAGAAACATTTTGTATGAAGAATGTACAAGTTAAACTGACGGATGCAGCCCGCCATTACTCTGTCCCTATTACTTTTTGCTGTGTGGTGTGTGTGTGTGTGTGTGTGTGTTTGTGTTTACACGTGCGCTCATGCGTGCGCGTATGATGTGTTTGCCGTTTCTAGGGAGTAATCTACTGCTGCTGCCCCCACACACCACAAAGAGGCCGAACTAAGTTTTATGGCCAAGCAAAGCAACTCACAAATCTGCTGCTTTTCTCTTTCAAAGGATATACGCCCACACACACACACACACTCACACACACACATCGTTCCAGCTCATGCCCTTAGACCATGGTTCTACCCTTGTAACGGCTCAAACGGAAAGAGATTTTCACCTGTGATGGATGAGCCGGGAGGGAAAACAAAGTGAATAGATGTCCTTCCCGCTCTCACGGCTAGTGATTAAAGGTTTCCTCAGGCTCAGAAAACCCGCCAAAGCGTCTTTGTCCACCTCTATGTGGGGACCTCCAAAACGTACTGCGTTATTATTGTTTTTATTACCTTGTCAATCAGATTCTGTCATCGCGTGGAAATAGGGATTTTACGAATGACATTCACCTCAAAATGGTCACCGTCTTCTAATCTGCTGAAAGCAGACGGCTTTGGCCTTATACAGAATGTGTGTGTGTGTGTGTGTGTGTGTGTGTGTGTGTGTGTGTGTGTGTGTGCGTGCGTGCGTGCGTGCGTGCGCGTGTGTGTCTGTGCGTGCCTGCGTGTGCATATCCGAATGTATATCCATGTTAAGGAATCTTTCAGAAACGATCCATACCCCTGGTTTAACTCTTGTTTGGGAAGCGATTCAGCTTGCACCTACCCGTTCTTAGAGTCCTTGAATCTGCACACATGTCACCCTTCTCCCTTCAGATCTACAACGAGATGATCCGGGACCTGCTGAACCCTTCCTCGGGGTTCCTGGACCTGAGAGAGGACTCCAAGGGGGAGATCCAGGTGGCCGGCATCACCGAGGTGTCCACCATCAACGCCCGAGAGGTGAGCGGACTTCACCTGGCCACTGACCCACAAACACTCCTGGCCACATACACAGGACGGTGTATGGCCGTTTCCAACCACGGCTCGCCATCAACCGTTCTCGCTAACGGGGATGTGTGTGTGTGTGTGCGTGTGTGCGTGTGTGTGTGTGTGTGTGTGTGTGTGTGTGTGTTTGCGTGTGCACGTGAGCGTGTGCGTGTGTTTGTGTGTGTGTCTGTGTGTGTGTGTCTGTCTGTGTGTGTGTGTGTGTGTGTGTGTGTGTGTGTGTGCTGGCCAGATCATGGAGCTGCTGATGAAGGGGAACAAGCAGCGCACCCAGGAGCCCACGGCGGCCAACCAGACGTCGTCGCGCTCGCACGCCGTGCTGCAGGTGGCCGTCAAGCAGCAGAGCCGCTGCCGCGACGTCTTCCAGGAGGTCCGCTTCGCCCGCCTCTTCATGATCGACCTCGCCGGCTCCGAGCGGGCCTCGCAGGTGAGCAGGGGGCTGGGGACGGAGGGGGAGTGGTAGGGCCTGTGGGCGGAGCGCGGCGTCGGTGTGCGTGGGTGGAGTGAGAGGCCGATTCCTCCAGCTCCCCCCTCCTTTGAGGAGCTACGGCGGCCATGTTTTTACGACGCTGACGCGCGGGGGCCGTAGAAACTGCAGTTAAACGCTGTGTCGCCTTCCTCCCCGGAGACGCTGTAAACGGTTTGAAAGCTTTATTTTTAAGGAGCCTCGTCCCTCTGCGTGCCCCCCCCCCTAGCCGACCGCATGGGTCTACCCCGTGGTCTGGTTGGGGTCCTTCTACTCTCCTACTCCAACCCACTCCGGTCAAACGAGGGACGGAGTCGTTCACGAGCAGTGCGTGGCACTGAGGAATTTCCTATAAACCCCTTTGACCTTTAATCGACTTCATTTGTTTCTTTTGTGAGCAACCTGTTGGCCAGCGAGAGAGAGGGAAAAACAATTTGCCGGTTCAATTTGTCGCCCCTCCCCACCTTGCCTCTCCACGAAGGCCTCCTCTGCTACAAGCCCCGTCTAATGAATGTGTAGCGTTACAATCCATGGTAAAGGCCTCCTCCGCTACAAGCCCCGTCTAATGAATGTGTAGCGTTACAATCCATGGTAAAGCTGACAGCTCCCGCCGCACGGTGAAAACAACCTTAAATCACGGCCGATGGGAGAGAGCACTTATTCACCATGACGACTGCCAGAAAGGTTAACCAGCCATCTTCTCGCCTTGATGTATAGAAGAGGACAGCCAGAGGGGTTTTGTCAGCTGTGGCTGGGAGGGGAGGGGGGGGACATTTTCTCTATGCGTCAGTGGAGCCGTGGCTTGTGCGGTTAGCGACACGTGTTTTCTTCGCTGGAAAGAGGCTGTCGACGGTGGAGCGTGAACAAAGTCATGGGACAAGGAAAGGCAGGACGGACTGCCACCTGCTGGTGCGGGGAGGGGGGGGGGAACTCTGTTTGCTTGGCCGTTGTTTTTTTATGGAGCCATCTGCTCGCTGCAAAACATTGTTGGCCTGCCTCGGGTTGAATTAATGCCCTCGTTCTGTTTTTCTTTCTCGCTCGCTCTCCCTTTTCAGACTCAGAACAGAGGTCAGAGGTTAAAAGAAGGGGCCCACATCAACCGCTCTCTCCTGGCGTTGGGGAATTGCATCAACGCCTTGAGCGAGAAGAATGGCAACAAGTATGTCAACTACAGGGACAGCAAGCTGACTCGCCTGCTCAAAGTACGGAGCTAAGTGCATACACCGCCCTACCACGCGCCGCATTCTAACCAAAGGTGTCCATCACATTCACTAGTGTACACTCAGCCCGCGTGCTTTGAATAACCTTGAACAACCCCGATGCGATTGACAGGACTCGCTGGGCGGGAACAGTCGCACGGTGATGATCGCGCACATTAGCCCCGCCTCCCTGGCCTTCGAAGAGTCCAGGAACACGCTGTCCTACGCCGACCGTGCCAAAAGCATCCGCACGCGGGTAGGCTTAACCCCCGTCATGCCACGCCGACCGCTGGCGCTGGATTCCAGAGTACTGACTTAGCGAGCGACGTTCCTATTTCCGGCTCTCCCCCCCTAGGTCAAGAGGAACCTCCTGAACGTATCCTACCACATTGCCCAGTACACCAGCATCATCTCGGACCTGCGCAGCGAGATCCAGCGGCTCAAGAAGAAGATAGCCGACCAGGCGGGGCGCCAGATGAACTCGGACCGAGCAGACATCCGACATGTTCAAGGTAAACCTCTAAACTGGAAGACGACGCTCTTTGTAAACCCCCCCACCCCCAACGTGGGCCCCGATACAAAACAAACACCCTGGAATCTGGTGGTTTGACACACACACGCGTCCAAACGAAGCCTCAATCCACCATCCAAGTTGTGTGTGTGCCGTGACGTCATTGGTGTTCCTCACCCGTGTCTTTTCTTTGTGTGCCACGTCACTGGCCACACCTGTACCATGTCATCGGTGGCACTCAGAATTTAACACTTTTCATTTATTTATTATTTTCAATTTTTTTGTAGTTGGTTTATGAAGGTCTTATACATTTTACTGATGTATAATACAGCACTTGCTTAGCTCTTATCTAGATGATTAAGTCAGGGATGCACTTATGTTCTCCACCTGACTTCTAGTTTTTACCACTATCTTTCTCTACAAAGGTTTTTTTGTAGACACAATTTTACTAAGTTGCTTTGGATGAAATGAACGTCATGTAATGTATGCACCCAGTGTGCATGTCTCGGTTGGTGTTGTGTCCCTGTTACTTGATTGTGGTCCCCCGTGTCGCAGCGGAGGTCCAGGCCCACTCCAGCCAGCAGGGCCGGGTCGAGATGGACCAGCTGAGGGAGCAACTCCTGGACGCCTTCCGTCAGCAGATGGAGATCAGGAAGAGCCTGATGGAGCTGGACAGCAGCAACATGGAGATCCAGATGGACACCTCCAAACACCTGCTCACCATCGCAGAGTCAGTGTCGCACGAATCCAACAGCCTCCACCTCGTCCAAGATCAGATATACAAAACGCACACGACACGTCCAGACGTGCTTTATTTGTTTATTTTTTTATTTAGTAGTTTATTTAAAAGGGGACAATGTAATTTCATAAAACACATAAAGTACACATTTTAAATTTTAAATTAAGGTTGAAAAAGCCAGAATTTGCCAGAAGGCTAGTTTTCATCTGTAGTCCCCTGGCCATGATGTAAAAAGCAGTAAAATACATCTATAAGACAAAAAAAACATGATTAGACACGTGATAAGGCACTAATTCAACAAATAACACGTACATAACAAACCGTTAAGAGAGCACAGAGCACACACTACCTATGACTACCTATGACTGTGACAACAGCGCTTCAACACGCTAATCGCGTGTCCAGGCGATCCACAGGAAAGTGACGGCTTTCCCTCCTTCCCCCCGTGCAGCTGGGAGCAGGAGCGGAGCCGTCGCCGGAGGAAGTGGCGCGCCGAGCGGCGGAAGGAGAGCGTGAACAAGGACGACAGCGAGAAGGACTCGGACTGCCCCCCCGAGTCCCCGCCGGACGGCACGGAGACCCAGGAGGTGGCCATGGCCCGGGAGAACCTGGTCACCCTCATGGCGGAGCAGAAGAAGATCCGCAAGCAGAAGGTAGGACTTCGCCATCAGGGGGAGCTGTAGCGCAGCTTAAAAACATACTTTTGACACACTCTCTACTCTCTGGCATTGTGTTGTTATTACAGCGTCCAGAGGTGTATTTAAAAGGCTAAAATACTCAAATAAAAACGCAGCGACAATCAAAAACACGTGGCTTTTCCCCTCGACGTACTGCTTTACGTTACGCACGTTGCCACGACGAACGCCCTTAGTAGTTGAAATAAGGATTGGGGACACGTTCAGACGCGTGCCAACTGCCCCGTCTCCCCCCCTCCCCCGCAGGCCGCCCTGGACCGGCTGTTTGCGGAGCTGCAGGAGCGGGCGCGGCGGCTGGAGGAGTTGCTGCCGCGTCGGGTGAGCTCCGAGGAGCAGCGCGAGGTGCTGGGCCTGCTCTGCAAGGTGCACGAGCTGGAGATCGAGAACGCCGAGATGCAGTCGCACGCCTTGCTCAAGGACAACGTTATCCGGCAGAAGAACTTCGTGGTGCAGCGCTTCGAGCAGCACCGCCACCTCTGCGACGAGGTCATCCAGCAGCAGAGGCAGTTCATCAACGGTGAGCGGCGACTCGCTGTTTACAAACGAACCAACGACGGTTTCTTTTAGCGTGGGCATTTACCTTAACGTATGTGAGAATGCTCATTCAAATGTACATGTAATAGCACACACGGCATGTATTCCATTGCTATACACAATCATAACATTGATGAATGAATACACTCGTGTGCCGTTTATTTGTGTGTTCACATGGTTGCTGTGTGTGCTCCAGACCACGGTCTGCTGGTTCCGCCTCACCTTCAGGAGCTCTATGAGATCTACATGAAGGAGCTGGAGGAGAGGAACCTGGACCGGACCATGGCCCTGGAGAAACTCAGCGGACATGCCATCAAGGTCTGTCCGCACATACGCACTGTGGACGTTACGATGGAACACGTGTGTCATTTAGCATAGCATCAACTACAGTCACAGTTACACTAGTATTAGCTTTCAGTAAACGAAGGCAACATCAGGATGTTTTTGTCCTTGACCTACACACGTGCGTGCGCGCACACACACACACACACACACACAAACACTGACAGCACTCTCTGTACATTCTTCTCCAGGACGGTTCCCTGCCTAAGATCACCGTGCCCAGTCGAGGGCGGGACCCGCTTCATGACATGGACTCTGACCAGGAGAGCGTGCGTACGCTGGGGTCGGAAAACGGACGGGGCCGGACCAAGTCGCGCAGGCACACCCTGCCCCCCATCCTGCCCGAGCCGGAAGGGTGAGGGAGAGTTCCTCTAACAATACAACCCGGTATATTTTCATTATCTTCCCGGAGGTTCTCCTAACCCTCTTTCCCTCCCTATCCTGGTTCCACAGGGACAACAATCGCGTGTTCAAGAACAGCCCTCACGCCAGGCAGATCAAGAACTCTGCGGTGATGACGCCGCCTCCCATTCACGTCAATGGACCGAGCCTTCGAGAGGTGAGCCATAATTATCTGGACCGGCCTAAGCCGTGCAGCTGTGTATGGGCGAAACCCCATCGGCATGGCTCTGGGGATGGTGAGAGTGACATCCTGCTCCCCTGTGTCCAGCTCCAGCCTCTGGGCCCGGACAGCGCCCTGAGCTACACCCACCTCAGCCACAGCGTGAGCAGCCACCTGGACTCGTCCCCGGAGAGCAGCGAGACGGGCGCCGACGTGCGGCTCACGCGCAAGGGTGAGACGCCCGCGGTTCCGGTAGAGCCACGTGGACTCGGAGAAACGCTGCGGGGACTGTCCGAAACCTAACGTCTCCCTATGCCCCCCCACCCCCCAGAGAGGCAACAGATCCTGAAAGGCGTGCAGAACATCGCGGTGAAAGCGGCCCGCCGGCGCTCCAAGGCCCTGGAGGTGGACGCCCTGCGGCTACCCCCGCCCCCCTCTCCCCTGGACTCCAAGAAGCAGAAGAGCAGCCTGTCGCTCAGCGAGGCGCCCCCCCGGGGCCCCGCCCCGCGGCGCGGCCGGCAGCCCAGCCCGGAGCTCCGCCACGCCACGTCCGACGACAACCTGTCCAGCAGCACCGGCGACGGCCCCGCCCTGCAGGGCACCTGGACGCGGCCACGCAACCGCCAGCCCGCCCCCAAGAACCCCACGCCCCGCGAGCAGGACTTTGAGGCTCGCCGCCGGAAGAGGCGCTCCCGCTCTTTCGAGGTCACCGGTCAGGCAGTGAGTGTTTTACTTGATTGGAACTCCTGGCTCGTTTGCTGTGTGTTTAGTTTGTTTACCTTTCGTATCTGGATTCGTTTGTCTAGCTTGTAACTTCTAACTCTGTTCTCCATTTGCAATGTTTAACGGCCATGCCTCTCGTTTCCTGAACGATTAACAGCTGCCTCAGTCCAAGGCCACCGCGGCCCAGCGTTTCCGCCCCCTGGACAGCACGTCAGACCCCCACCTCCATATCAACGGCCAGCCCCAGGCCCCCCTGCTGCGACCCCAGCACAGAGGGGTCCCTCCTCTCACCAAAGTCAGGCTGCCCCACAACCAGCAAACAGGTCGGCCAGCACAACCCATTGGTGTCAAGTTGAACAAAGGCAATCTAGCGAATACAAAAGCGAATACGAGCCATTCATTGAGCGTGTTATCAAGCTTGTCGAGTGTAAGATTAGTTGAATGCTTTGTTTCTATTCCCGTACCACCCAGGCTCCACCACAGAGTCCTCCACCACCACCGGCCCCCAGGGCCACACCCTGAGGCGAGGGCCTCTGCTCCGGCAGCCCCAGCCCCTCCTCTACATCACCAACACCGGCGCGGGGGGCCAGCGAACACGCCGCCACTGAGGACCAGCGTTAGCCCCCCCCTCACACAGGACTTCCTCAAACCCCCCACCATCCGTCACCAGAGCCACACTGTCACCTCAGCCTACCACCCCTGACCCCACCGTCTCCGCATCCCAGGGGTCCTGCAGACAGACTTCCTCCCATGGGCCCCAGTGAGGAGACAGGCGATAGACTAGATGGAAATTAGCTGGACGATGGCGTTGTGCTGGAAAAACGTCAAAACTTCATAACACCGGACCCCCTGTTATCCTGATCGTTCAACGTGAATCATGGTCGTGTCTATAACTGGGTTCCTTACATCTGAGTCTGTGTTGTTGCTTAGCCGGCTCTTCTTCTGTGATGTTTCTTCTTTTCTTTTTTTTTTATGTGACGACGCTGCACTAATGTTACCTGAACTAGTTTGAGATGTTCCATCCACAGCACACGGTTATGAAGTACCTGGGTGAATTGATGATTTTTTTGTGTGTGTGCTAGAGAATCATTCAAATAGGGGATTTCTGTGTGCGTTTCACTCCAAAGACAGGGGATTTGACCTACCGTTTAGATTTGAGGAGAACGATTGGTCCTCATTGACAAGGGCCAAGACAGCAGTACTCAGAAGCTTTGTGTCACAGTAATCCATCTGCTTGTCATCAACACTTCGGTCATAGTATTAGTGAATATTTAATGGTGAGGTTCGATCTCCATATGAAAAGAGATCACACGACGAAGAAGGAGACTTCATCCTTCGACGGTATTCGTGCAAGTCTGCATTCCGCTTGATTTTGTGGAGACCTTCACAGTGTATGCCCCCAGGGTTTGTATGCCTTCTTCCCCCCCTACCCAGGACGTCATTGTTCTGTATTGGTTTTTTGTGACTTTGTTAGCCCTGAACGTCGTCACCATAGAGCATCGTTGATGCACACATCCCCAGCTAGGTGGTCATGTTTTTATTGATTAACATTATATACCGCTGCCTTTTCTTTTATGCTACCAACATTTTTATCCCTGACATTGTTTTCATAATTACACTTTTCTATGCTTTATTTTGTACATTTAGTTTTTTTTATTTGTACCCAATAAATTCGAATGAAACCCCAAATGTGTCATTGCACCGTAGGATACAGTGAACACACAAAGTAAATTGAATTAATAGATTAGAGCTAGCATTAGTTGCAATAGACCAAAACATCAAGATACATTGAAGAAAATTGTACACTGTTGAATAATGGAAAAGTCCAGTGTACGTGAGAACTGGGAAGTCACCGGAGGCACGTGAAGATTAAACGTGGGTCTAAGTGAGAGATGGCCATATAATGTCGGTGACATGAGTATGCACACATTATTGCGTTAAATTGACTCACAGTGTTGTAGGATTATTCAACGCATTGATTCTGGTTACTTGAATTGATTATCAGTCTGGAATTCCAGGATTGGAACAATCTACAGCAAATATAAATAAAAATAAAATCTAAATAATCTATTATAACGAAAGTGTCAATACTCAAGTCGATATAGTTGCAGGACATTGCTGTGATGAGAACGTGTTAGTATTTTCCAATTTGAGCAGCCCCCCATAATTTAACGCGCTTTGGATAAACGAGGATCATCTAAATTAGGCCAACTGAAACGATGTTAGAGAAGTGAGACAAATTGGGGTCGGAATTCACTCTTCTCGGTTTCTAAAATATGTGCAATTAAGTGTAATTTTATAAAATAAATGTCCAGAAAAACTTACCATCGTCCTTGATATGACATGATATTATATTCTGCATTCTAAATGCGTGCCCTCAGCTCCATACCTTCAGAGACCTATCTGAAGGGCGGAGTTTATTACGTTTGAACCAATGGTAACACCCACAACTTTGTGTGTACGGAAATGGTTAAGCCATCTGACGCTAACATGTTATAGCTCCCCAGACGAAATCGATATCAATATTAATGTATCACTTTTATAATTCAATTCATTACATTTTTATAATTGATGTAACTTTTATCATCCGTTTATATTCGTCCTATCTTAAACAAGTCGACTAGTAGAGGATTTTAAAGTGCGTGCACGGTGTGAGTAACTGTCTCTGCCACATTTTGATTAGCATTCTTTATTTGAATAAGTAACGTTAGGCAACGTTTAAATGTAGGAAATTGAAAAAAGTAGATTACTTATTAATATGATCCTAAAATACACAGTTACCTATGTCTAGTGTAGCGCTGTACTAAGATCCTGCACTGTACATCGCATGGCGAGTTCGTTCAAACCAGATAGATTGTTCGGACACACGCGTCCATAACGGCATACTCCATATATGTGTTTTTTAATTATCTGTTCCCCTACCTTAGGGGGACGGTGAAATAAAGATGGACTTTACGGAATGCTACTCAGACACAGTTTCCAGCGTAGCTGCGGCAGCCCGCTCAGGAAACAGGGAGCAAGTTCGGAGATTGATTCGCAGGGGCTTCAGTGTTGACAGCAGGGACAACAGAGGTTGGAACGCCCTTCACGAGGCAGCTGTTTCTGGGATCACAAGTTCTGTAAGAGAGATGCTCTCTGCTGCAGGTAAGAATACAGAACGCAAGATGTTGGATGAAGGTGATTGAGCAACCGCATTGGCTCATAGCTGTCCTCCAGTGTGATTAGACCCCTTTACCAAAATGTGCCTTTGTCTATTCTTGCAGCAACAGGCTCTTCCTGTGGTAGCCCTGTCTATGTAAATAGTTTGACCCACGAGGGTGAGTCTGCGTTGTACCTGGCAGCACAGCATGGACACCTGGCAGTGGTTGGAATCCTCTTAAAAGCACAAGCCAACATCAATCAGCCAACCAATGATCTGTCTTGTCCTCTCTTTGCAGGTAAACCCCCCTCCTCCACACACACACACACACACACACACACACACACACACACACACACACACACACACACACACATATGCATTATGATTGCTATTATTTTGAAAATGGCTTTTTTTAATGAAAAAAAAAACATTTAATCGAAATGTTTTTTGTGGGTTTTGTAACGTTCGACTACGACCTCTCCGTGTTTGTCGGTAGCCGTGAATGGTGGCCACAAGGAGGTTGTAAAACTTCTTGTCAGAAAGGGTGCAGAGGTGAATGGAACACACACTTCCTCTTGCTGGTCCTGCCTTCACCAGAGCGCCTATAAGGTAAGCATAAACACATAAGTGCAAAGTCAAGTCAATGAATAAGCTCACTGCACAGCTTGTCTGACGAGTATTGTGAGACCTCTGCTCTAAATGATCCCTTTGTTCCTCAAGGGCTATAGTGACATTCTTCGCATACTGGTTGGTGTGTGCAATCTCGAAGCACTTGATGACCACAACATCACCCCTTTGTTTGTTGCTGCACAATATGGCCAGCTGCAATGTCTGGAAATCCTTGCCAATGCAGGTACAATTATGCGTATTATATTTTATTTGGGGTCCATTTGGGGATTATTGATGTTAAGTTATCTAGCTGTATTTGTTGAAATCTTTGATGTTTTGTACTTTTGACACTGTTGAAAGGAGATCATGCAATAGTTGAATGTACCTAGGTTGATTTTGTATAATGGTTGTTTGTGTTCTAGGTGCCAGTGTAAATGCTCAGGCTGAAGACCTGGCCACACCACTGATGATTGCTTCACAAGAGGGGCATGAAGGTTGTGTGGAGGCTCTTTTACAACACGGGGCGAATCCTAACTTGTCCTGCAGCCGTGCCTGGCTACAGCTACCTATTCATGCTGCAGCAGAGTTTGGTCACAAAGGGTAATAACATGTATAAGTTTTTCTTGACTAGCATACATACTGTTTTATGGATGTTTTGGGAAACATGAGCATGGCCTTCGGTATCAGGACACATTTCCTCCCTGAGAAACTGATCAGTAACTACTGGAGTTTGGTTGAAACCAAAACGTTGAATGTGATAACTTTTTTGACACACACTGTATGTTAACAAACGGCTCCAGCGCCACCCACTTGGTTGTCACAATGCTGGTTATTGATGCAGTGTATTCGAAGGACTCAGCGTGTTCCTCCCCCCTGCAGTATACTACAGAGACTGATTGCCGTGACAGACCGTGCGTGTGACCAGGGCGTGGGCCTAGTGAGTCCGCTGTACATGGCGTTGAAGAGGGAGGCTTGTGTGGACCTATTGCTCAAGGAGGGCTATAGCCCAGATGCTCAAGACTGCTCGGAAATCCTTCACACTTCCTCACCCCTCTGCTACGGCCTTTTTCTCACACCTGATGATCCATGCAGGCATGTAAACTGTGCATATCAAAATACATGTATTCCAGTAAAAATGTGCAGATAGGAAGTTGGACAGAGAGCATTGGTTTTAATTGAGACTTTCATCTCATCAGCGTCTTTGAGTGTTTTGAAAAGCGCTTTATAAATATAATGTATTATTATTATTATCTCTTTCAGCGAATCAGTGCGGTTGCTCATAGCCGCAGGAGCAAGCTTGACCGAAAGAGAGTGGCTGTATGCTTTGGCCACTGACCAGCCAGACCTACTGCAGCTGATACTCCAGAACAGATGGATCCCTAGACCAGAGCAGCTGAGCAGGATTACCTCCAGACCTGAACATTCGACAAAGATCATGCTGAAGCTAGAGGAACTGAGGGAACTGTTGTGTGTGGCCCTCAACCAAGTGCAATTTGCTGCCTGCTGGCTACCCCTGCTTCTTCAGGCAGGGCTCAGGCCCTCCTTACTGCTGGAGCCCTACATGTAAAACATACATACTCACAACCCCATGCCCTTTAAAGTCAGGTCATTTTCCCTAAAAGGATGTCGGCAAGCTTTGCTATCTTATAACTGTGAGCAGTCATCGCTTCATCGCTTTTTGTGTTGCGTTGTTATCTGTATGTTTCCAGGGTAAGGGATGCAGAGAGCGACGTGGTCAGTTATCTTCTAGACTTTCTGAATTGGTCAACACTTCCACCCCTCGTGAGACACTTACTTTACCAACGATACGAACAAAAGACCTGGATACCACACGATTATCATGGTATGGTGCATGAAAATCACATTGTAAAAAACAACATTGTTTTTGACTGAAATTTAAGAAATTGTAAACACACATTGTGCTGAACATTGTGTGTGTGTGTGTGTGTGTGTGTGTGTGTGTGTGTGTGTGTGTGTGTGTGTGTGTGTGTGAACGTGTTTACAGTATATGTGAAGGATGGC
>JAVQJS010078084.1:0-10955 GCA_036024795.1 Galaxias rostratus
CACACACACACACACACACACACACACACACACACACACACACACACACACACACACACACACACACACACACACACACACACACACACACACACACTCTTCAGACACATGTGCGCACGGGCACATATACCTATTCTGTTCAAACAGGGGGCGTTGGTTCTAACCTGTACTCTGGGTCCTCCTCCTGACACTCGGGAGATGTAGCCCATGATGTACTTGGCTGCCACGGTCTTTCCTGCACCACTCTCTCCACTGTAAAGACGAACACAGAGGAAAGACAACATTTGATGAAGACACTATTTCAAATTAGAATTATAAGTGGTGGCATTGAAAAGACCCATTATCTAAACCTTGACATGCCTACAGTAAAAGCCTGATTCCCTGCATGCTTGAAAAGCTAATGACCAGTATTGCGTAATCGTGGAACATTGATCAATGCCTGAAAGGGCCATCTAGCAGGACATTTTACTGAAACATAATGTATAATGTAAATCAAACGTTTGGATTTCAGTAACTGTATGGTACATTGTCATTTTATTCTACCGATTGACACAGTTTACAATCGGCCTCTCCTTCATAGCAGCTGAGTGAAACTCTAAGGGCACCGTACAGCCGAATGTTAAAAAACGTCCAACCCAATCTTCTCTAAGCCGGCTTCTAAGAGGGTCAGAGGGGTTTAGGGGCACAACCCGTTATGGTTTCTTATCCCAAATTAACACAAATCTGCTGCTCTTGGCTGAAGACTGAGTTCTTTTAGTGTACAACTTCTGCTTTTTCTTCATAAAAATCAACGTATGTTATCTATGTATTATTCACAACGTAATATATGTTGTGTATTTATAATTTAGTTCTAAAATAATATGGGGGGTGTGGGGGTGTTGAAGTGTAGTGTGTGTGTGAGTGTGTGTGTGTGTGTGTGTGTGTGTGTGTGTGTGTGTGTGTGTGTGTGTGTGTGCCTGCACAACATTTTGCGTAAACCGCATTTGACCACTTCTCAAAATCCTCATCCCTCCATTTATCAGGAGTGTAAAACCTTTCCCAACGCCAAAGGGCAATACTGGACTCAAAAACGGTGCATTCATTTCCTGAATATATTGCTTAATGAAACATCATTGCTTGACTTTCCTTTCACTAATTAAAAGGACTCTATTTACTGTGTGAGCTCATTTGTCATCTTGTTCTCTACCAGTCAATTTTAGCTCAACAGTAACATCGAGTGATGTAGAAACTATGGGATACGTTTTGAAAACGGCATTAATCTCATTGTGTCACGTACACACAATTTAATTTGACATTCCTGCTCGTGCTCTCTCTTCCATCATGGTACTTTTTCTCATGGCCTTTCACTTTGCCAGGGTTCTACTTATTTTGACAGGAACGTGGTTTGGCTTTTGATGACAGAGCAGTTTGTTATATTGTATTTTATTTATTTCTGAAGGGGGGTTATTTTCCTAATGCCCTTTGAGACGACATAGCTGTGGGACTGCCAGAGGAAGTCCCTGGGCTACACACCAGTAACCCTATAGGCTTCTTCATACTGCCAATCACTCAGGACATCACACTTCTCATTGTGCTGCCCAAATGGCTGCACACAAACATCCCCATTCACGTGGCAAGCAAACACAATGGAGTCACGAATGCATGTGAACGATATGTACGTGCCACCAGTGATCTGTGTACCATGTAGGCTTATATGAGGCTTTACGCACACGTAGCGGAGGATGTCCACTGTCAGATAGACTGCTCTAAGACCTCTACACAAACATTGCCTGACCACAGCTACAACAAGGTGTGTCAGAATGCTCGTCAGCAGAGCCTAGGGTTTCACCCCCGACCTATTGTTGTCACCACACAGACATTGAAACTCTTCATTAGAATCCTGCCCGATTTACTGGTCAGACACATGTGAACGTGCTTCCCACAAATTGCAGAAGTGAGGAATAATTAGCCCTGCTTAGTAAGCGCAGAGTCACTGTTGCCGTCGCTGTCACTCACAGCACAGCCTGACAGACAAGCCATGCACACGCACCTGTTAATCATTACTGACATCACCAGCTATGAATACAATGCAGGCTGAACGCAGACAACCAGTTTTACCCATTGCTTCTAATGACGCACATTCTGTACTCAGGGAAGTACCGTGTGTGGTATGTATGTACCTTTGTATGCATACACATAAACCCTTTAAAGTCCAAAGGAGCCACCCAGAGAAGCACATGTACTGAGTGGAGCTCTGGCAAAAAGAAATGGTCAAATCTCAAATAATCTGCACAACATGGAATCCTGACATTATCCAAACCCACATACTGCTAAATGGTCTGAAACCATCCCACAAAATGCCCATTCATATCACATAAAAACTCCAAAATGTTTTCTACATCAGAAAATAGGGCATCGTCAGATACTTAAAGAACGCCCAGTCAACACTGCAACCACAACAAAACACACGTCACACTAAATTATTCTTGATTCAGTAAAGTGGGGAAATGAAACTCTTATGTAGGGAAAAGTTGACCACACACAGCGTGGGCCGCAAACTCAGGGAGGCCTCTGTTTTCATATGTGGTTCATTGCAAATCCACTTCCATGCCTTTCTGTGGAAAACTGTACTGGCAGCTACTGCCTGTCCAAACAGCGAGGCAAAAGTGCTGACCCAGAGGGTTGCTGGCCATGAGGTAAGCACTACAGTAACCTCAGGTGACTGGGCTACAGGATAAAGGCCCAGGCATGACCCGACACTTTTCACTTGGACAGCCTCCTGTCTACCTTTCATGGGACTTGTTCTAGCTGCTGTCAGCCCCCAGAACCCTCTGGATGGACACTCTTTAACACAATGTTTTCTATGGCATTCCTGACTTCATCACTGATCATGTAGCAACCAAAGGGTGATGCAGAGAGGCATGGAGCCCCTGTATCAGTAGGCATCTAATTTAAATAGAAATTGACCGGATTTGTCCGTTATTTATCAGGAAAACATCCACGTTCCCACCAGTACACAAAGGACCACGTGCCACCAAAGATCCTGCAGGTGCCTCTTCCTGTTTTCTCAGAGCAGGCAGTTTCTCATAAAAAGACGTGTTTTGTTTTCCCCCGACATCCTGATGTGACTCGAACTCTTTGAAAACAATGCCCAGCTTTGACCAGTTGAATGGGTTTATTCGATTGGGCCGCAAGATTGAGTTAAGAAACACCATGAACATGACAAGCAAGAACTACAAAAATAAGTTGAGTGAATCACTTTCAGTCAGCCGGCAAACAGAACCACCGGTGCGCTGGCAGAACCGGACGGATCGGTTCCCCTCGTTCCCCTCCATTGTCTTCACTTTCAGCGACACACGTGTCATCACCGCACACAGATTACCATCTAGACCGTCTCTCTCTATCTTTCCCCCCGCCTCTCTCTCTGTCTCTTTGTCTGACGGCTGCTCCCTCGCTCGCTCTGACATTGCCCGCATTCCAGCTGGGGATGTGCTCCACCTGCTCCTCCTGCACACCAAGCCTGGAGCAAACAAAGCCAGAGGCCGTGGGGTGGATGCACCGGCCCTACCTGATGATGACGCACTGGTTCTCTCGGTCTATCATCATGTTTCTGTACATGAGGTCTGCCAGGGCGTAGATGTGTGGCGGGTTCTCATACTGGGCCTAGGTGTTGGACAAAAGGGGATAGGGGTACAATCACCAAATCAGTTCACTTGGGTGTAAAAAACATGGCCGTTCTTACTTGTTTAATGCTATTGTGCATTTTGACACTGATAGTATGAGCGATTAAAAAAGTGTCTAAAAGAGCTGGGATGTAACTCTGTGTTAAATATGCAAGCTAGCAACCTTTTTTCCATTAGTAACAAGCATTGGTTTAAACTGAAGACACATTGTCAACACTCTTCACACAGTCAGCAAGACAGAGGTCTATACGGAGCAAACTGTAAATCACTTTGCATGCTTTCACACAAAATGTATTCAGTGACCATATTTACCAAAACATAAAAACTCCTTTCTTAGTAAGTCAGAGTCCACCAACAACAAAACACCATACTTTAGTAGCACACACACACAACGTGCACAAGTGACCTTTGTTTGGCCTAATTGCTCATAGCAAGCAAATAAAAAAAGAGGATGGCTTCTGAATGTTTCTTGGGTAAAGTATGGATCATGGAAAACAGGTTGGTGGAGAGAGGAGTGGTAGGGAGGGGGAGGAGAGCAAGAAGAGGAAGACCAAGAGCTGTGGTCACTGAAGAGATAAGGGCTTAAAGCATGCCAGGGTTGGTTCAGACATTCTAATTATCTCCTGGGAAGACATGAGATGGGATGTTGATGAAAATGTGCGGTCAAATAAAGAAGTGAGGGGCTGAATATGTTATGGGGAATAAAGTACTGTAAGTCACTATACAAAGATATAGAAAACCTAAACAAAACAGAAGCACACTGCTGCATTGCTGATTTATTCTTGTAGAAATATATAATGCAATAAATTATAATTTGCACGCTCAATAAAGTACAAAGATCTTATTCTGTAATAAAATACTGACCTATCTACTGTAGAAAAAAAAATCATTAAATAACAATTTAATGTTAGTAGTTTGTAGTCCAGTGTGCGAGGGAGGGGTTGGTGTTTACTTCTTAAATGAGACTTGCTGCCAGAGTTGTGGATGAATTAGCTAATTTTCAGCATGCGTGATATGTTTTGTTGGTGAGATACAGTTTTGAAGTTGAGGTAAACTGTTTAGCTGTTTAGATGCATGTTTGTAATGCAGACTGTGTGAAGAAAAAGTAGTTTCAGTAATGACCAATGCTTGTAATCAATCAAAAGAAACTGTAAGCACGCTAAGTTTTATAAAAACGATCTTCAAGGCATTCAAAGCTTCTTTCAGTAGGCAGGCCAAGATAAAGCTCCAGGAAGGCAGTGTTGAACAGGCTGTCCTGCGAGGCTACCGCCAAGTCTGGTCAGTGGGCAAGGCCAGTATCTGACGGCAACATTCTGCCAGGGGTGCCGCTGGAAAGCATGTGCACCACACCCGACCCCGTTTGTATCGACTGCTTTGTTCTCTAAGCTGGTAAAAAAAAACTCTCATCTCAAAGACATAACGTCAGCAGAGTAATTAAGAAAATTAAATGTTGTCTACTTTGATTGCTTAACAACAATAACTAATTGAAACGGCTGTGGGTGTTAGCTGTGTTTCAGAGGAGAGGTTCCAACTCACCGCTCCCTGGTACATCTCAATCTCCTTATCCCCAAAATATGGCATCTGTTTGAAGGGGTTCACCGAAATGAGCACAGGCCCAATGTATGTCTGGAGGAAGTGCATGGGTCAAGGGTGACAGACAGAAAATAAATAGGGACCAGTAGAGAAAGCATTAAACTACTAAGTTGAAAATCACAGCCAACATTTGCTCAAGGGACTTACACCGCTGTCAGTTCATCCATGGTGTGGATAGAGAGAAATGACCTAACCTTTAGTAAAAGGGCTCATGACGTCTGTGTGTATGTGTGTGTGTGTGTTTGCGTGCGTGTGGGTGCGTGTGTGGGGAGTGTGTGTGTGTGTGTGTGTGTGTGTGTGTGTGTGTGTGTGTGTGTGTGTGTGTGTATGTGTGTGTGTGTGTGTGTGTGTGTCTTTGTTGGCAGTATCAGCAGCAGAGTGTATGGTGACAGGGGCCAGAGCTTTTGTAAGAAGCCAGTGTTCACACATCGCTGTGAAGAGTCCAGCAGTGAAGCCATGTGAGGTTTTAGCCTCACAGCTCAGAGTAGCTGAGGCGCACAAAGCCAGTATTGAGGGTGGCCTGCAGTGACCCAAACAACACCCTGAACCCAAGCCTAACAATACCCTGTTTCCCAACTCGCAGGAACATTTGCTGCCGTTCTGCCATTTTATCACCAATCAGAAGATTTTGTGTTTAAAAGTGCCAGCATTCGCTGAACTCTATAATCCCATCTGCTGCCAGAGTACATATAAGGTTTATGTAATAAATGAATGTCCGTTTCTAAAAGGAGACACTCAGAGACCCTGCCATATTACTGAAAGCCGACATTGCACAGTTTAAAATCAATATTTCTATCACTTACTACAAGTAAAGTGGACCTAAGTTATAGATCCATAAAACAGCAACCTTTCAAACCTTGAGGACCTTCGTTTCTTTAAGGATGTGGCATGGCACCTGAACCCTTTCAGCATGACACAAATTGATTTAATCAAATCGGAGAACAGCAGTGTTCTAAACTTGAAACATTTGGTACAGTAGACCACCACATCACAGAGTCCTTCCCTCCGTTCCTACACATACTGCACGGCCGCGTGGTGAGATGGAACCAGAATAAACCTGATTAGGATTCATTCCAGTTTAATGGAGCAGGGAGGGAAGCTGGAGTCAGGGGTCCAGACAGGGGCACAGAGAGGCCTCTTTCCCCCCAGCTCGGGGCTGTGTGCTGGGTGTGGGCTGATGTGGGCTGCACCCTGGACTGGAGCCTCAAACACTAGCCTATTACTCTGTTACTGCAGCTCTGTGAAAAAAACATTTCAGTTATTCTGGGAACTCCATAAGCGTGGCTCCGCTATTTCTTAGCCGGGTGTGAACTTGGGGCGGGAATGTGAGCAAAAGGATACAAAGATGTAGTCGTCCATGTATCTCTTCTTGAGGTTGTCGACTATGGCGTCCTCGTTGATCTTGGAGAGCAGCACCATGTCGTCCACACCGCTCTGTTTGACATTGTGGCTCTGCCAGTGGTACCGGAAGTGGCCCCGGCTTCCCTGAAAGACACACACACACACACACACACAAAGGTTAGACTTCTTGAAAACACAGTCGGTTAGATTATTTTCATTACTGAGTTGGCGTCTTCATTATACTGTTGAGGGCATCAGCTAAATTGTGCCACACGTGCAGCACACTGTCTTATAAGGGGTCTTCCCCAGGATGAACACATCTCTGGACATGGAGCTACTCTAAGCCAAACAGATGTTGAGCTGTGATGAGCTCGCTTAAAACTGGTGCAAGGTCAGGGTTTCTGAAGTGCTTCCTTTAATCTAAATACACCTCTGCTGTGAGACCTGACTCCTGTGTCCACCTCTCTTCTCCTGCCTTTACTGCGGTTAGAGCGGTGCTGAGAGCGGGTCTACAGAGGGCTGAGGTCATCCGTCATGTGCTATGAGTCAATGTCATCTGGCTACTGTGGGAGAGGCTCACAGAGGACTGTGAGGGGGTAGTGACTGAGTTACTCATGGACGGAAAACCAATCATGGCCACAAAGCGGATCCAGAGCCTTAGTCAACAGTGAACTCGTCAACATGCCGTTGAAGCTTTTGGACCCCGGTGGTTTACAGAGATAGAGAGGAACAGGCAGAGAGTTAAGCCCCACAGGCCTACAACGGCATCATGCCAAATCACTAAATCCCAAAATGGCATCAATCAATGGTATTTTTGTAAGAAACTTAACGAGGAGACAGAAGAACCAGCTTTGGGCATGTTAGATAGATACCACATGACCATGGAGCACTTGTTGCTGCTTTTTTAAAATTATTCAGACCAGAAAAGACTTTCATGGAAACAGTCACACTACCTCCTTATCTCTAATTCCGTACGCCTAGAATAGCCTGTGAGCGCATTACTTAACATTGCTAGGCACACATTCGGGCCCCTATCTCCTCCATTAAACCAAAAATAACACACTGCCAAACACAATGCTAAAACACAGGGGAACTTCATTCCCACCATAATTGCGCAACCATTGACCAATAAAAATAACTTGGACCAGTGAAAATAACTTTGAGTGAAATTCTATCACAAAGTCAAGGCATAAGACTGCACCGAAAGATTTTCTTATAGCAACAAAATAAACTACTCGCTTACTTTACAGACTTAGGCCTAGCATGGCGCAAGCAGGTTGTGGAATGTTAATAGCACCTCACTGTAGTTCTGCGGGTATTTTCACTCAGGAGTGAAGACGGCAAATGACTACCCGATTAATTTTCCAGACGGTACCCATTATAATGTTTTACAGCTCAAAGAAGAAAAGAGGGCTTTCTCCTGGGCCCAGCGTGGTGTGTTCCAGGTGATGTCAGATCCTGGAGACCGTGTAAACACCTCCTCTCTGACCGTGCGTGTACTAACCGAGGACGAAAGGAATCACTCACACATAAATCCCCCATGAACGCCATCCATCTTCAACATGCAAGGCATGCATGTATGTCTAAAACAAAAGGCAGGATTCAACCACACACACACACACACACACACACACACACACACACCCACACACACAGCTACCCTTTGGTTTGCTGAATTGCCCACATTCTCTTACAGTGCACTAGAACATTTTACTGAGAGGCAGTAGATTGACGGGTAGATAACTGCGTTGAGAAGCGATGACAGTGCACAATGCAGTTAGTGATCCACTACAACGTAGAATAACAATGACCAAACCAACATCCCAGTCCTGAAGTAGTCCCCACCATTCATTCTTATAGAGGGACTCCGACCCCGCATCCATTAAAGTTCTTCAGGAATCATATAATCCTCTTTGTGATGGATTGGTCATAAAGCCAGGATATGAGGGCTTGATTAGATTATGACATCATATTAAACAGTGTAATATTTTTTGTCTGTTTCCCGTAATTGTCAAAAGGAAATGTATTATGGTGAGTGGTGTATGCTTTCTAAGAAAGTGATTCCCAAGATTGGTGTGTGAGGCAGAAGTAAACAATAAATGTGTATGGTCTGAAACATAAAGGTACAAACACACATACACACAACGCACACATACACACGCACACACACGCACACACACACACACACTCACATCCCCAGAGGGGAAGAACTAGGAGCTAATTACAATAACATGATCGCCATGGAGGCGGCGCTCAGACCTCCTTCTGAGTATGGACACATGGCTTAGCAACAAAGCAGAGCATCAGTCATCACGCTTTATGATTTGTCTCATTTCCATCCAAATAAATATCATGTGTGTACATAATGTCATGCCAATAGTATCCATAGAAAGTGGCGCTCAAAGAGGATCTATGACTACAATGATCTTTGACTTGATCTGAACGCCGCAAAATACTTTCAACTTCCTCTGTCTCCCTGAATTTCAGGACTCTCCAGCCTGAAATTAGGCAGTGTTTTAAGGATTTTTGCACCAGTCAAGGATCCATAAGGACAGACCATTTCTTCATACAAATACCATGACCATATATGGAGAGTGTTGCGCGGAGCTGAGCACAGGGCACAGGAAATGGCTGGGTTTGATTCATTCACAGGCGGCACTTTCCCCCTCCATTCCCCGCTTTGACTCTTTTCTCCTTTTCCATCCCTGGATTCGACACACAGCCAACACATGTGCTGGGACTGTGTTCTTTGGACAACGGTTCAAGGAGGGTGGAATGTTTTCGATTTCAAATGGAATTCACAGATTCTGTCAAACAGGGGTAGTTTGATCATCTATGAGCCTGTTTAATTCTCTATCAACATATGCACGTTTGGAGACATCTTTTTTGGCATGGTTCACACGTTGATATCACGTTACAAAGTAATAGAGGGCTGATGTGCAGTCTCCTCCCTCTCTTTCTTCTTCCCCAACCACTTTGCTCAGCACAACAGAAAGCATGTTGTTGTGGTTTGGCCCCTGTGCACAGCAAGGTCTCTAGGCAGTTGACAAAAGATTAGGCTAGGGATTTGTGATATGAGCTAGACCAGAACTGCAAGATGTAGTTTAGACCTTCTTTGTTCCAGTGAAGTTGGCTGCAGCACCTCTAGGCTAAACAAAGATGGCACTGGAGTACACAAATATTATGTTTTTGTATAAACATAATAAAAAAAATGCCCATTGGCTACTCTGCACTAGCATCCCAGCGGATGTTGCTTAATTATTGGCTGCAAACCAGCTATAAAATGCCTTTTGTTTATTCAAACATTTCGGACACACTTTAAGCCCATACGTACTGTGCCTTACGTGCTGTCGTGTACTCCAGAGGTTTACAACTCAACTCAACACACATCCTGCTTTACAAGATTGCTTCTCCCAGGTGAAGGATTAGAATGATTTGCAAAGATTGAAGGAGAAGAAGAAAAAAAAAGCCGGTCGCTGCTTTTTTAACATCTAACGTGTACAGCCGGAAAATGATCAGCCAGGGCTGACGCTCAACCATGTCTTGCAAACATTGAACCAACTTGCCCCCTCCTACATCACAGAACAACTGAGACCATACACCACTCCCAGCCCTCTTAGGTCTTTTGAATTGACTATGTTTGTTCTTTGTTGTTACATCCTATCTACTGTATCTGAATGTGTTTGTATGGCATTTTGGTCAGTTCTACCTGGTTTAAACATGCTATATAAATTAACATGATTTATGTCTGACTCTAGCGACAATAATATCAGCCAGCAGGCTCCATCCTGTCTCCATGACCCTTGTGACCCTCGGGGTCAGTTGGCCATGCGTGAACCGTGAACCCTGACCTCCACAGCAGGTAATTTGTTCAGGCTGCATCAAATTCAGTCCTGCACATCTCATCCCAATCCGTCTCAATGTCCCTCACATAAATAAAGCTATTCCTAGCCCTAAATATGTTGCAATAGATAGGAGGATGAAAGACCTAAACACTGAGTTTAAGAGAGTGACACACTGTAAACAGTCTCCACCTGGTCTCTAGGGCCAAGCTGGATGCACTTCCCATTGAGGAGGAGTAAAGCCTGGCTCTCCAAACTGTGCTGACACTGACAAAAACACAATCCTCGGAGAGAAGAGAAGAAGAATAAGACAACAAGGCATAATAGACTGCAACATCAGGCGACAATTCTGACTAATATTTATATTTATATATATATATATATATATATATATATATATATGTGTGTGTGTTTGTGTGTGTGTGTGTGTATAAAAATATACATATATATGTGGTATATATCAGACAATACCACATATATACGTATATATATATATATATATATATATATATATAAA
>JAVQJS010078086.1:0-15879 GCA_036024795.1 Galaxias rostratus
CTAACACGGGGAGAACATGCAAACTCCACACAGAAAGGCCCTCAGGTGGGATTCGAACTCAGGACCTTCTTACTGTGAGGCAACAGTGCTAACCACTGCGCCACCGTGCCGCCCTTATATTATTATTTTTAATTGAATTTTGGCCCCATAGAAAGTAATGGCAAGAGAGATTTCTCGAGTCTATACCAGCAACTAGCATTGGTGTAGTCGCAACAGATCGACAGAGGCTGATGCCAGCCGTAGCTATCTTTTGCAATGTAGTCTAGCTAAACTGAAGAATTAAGTAAACAGCACCGCTCTGAGGAGAATATAACTGCTTGCAAAGTGAGAGCCGGCACTAGGAAACATAACGTTAAGTTTTTCTAATACAGTCAAATCAATATATCATAATATATTTACCGTTACCATGGCAAACAACATTTTAGATGTATTCAATGCTCACATTAGGTTATGTGTTAGCGTGCTCAAATTGAACAGCAATGGCTTGGTACTTGCTACAAATTCGGCAGGCATAGACTCAGAGCAGGAAAAAATGTATGCCAACTGCAAGACAGCAAGGGGAAGTTGTACTTAATTAATTGTTAAAAGGTAGAACAATCAATGACTTGAGACGACAACTTGTAGGTGGGCTTTCTTGAAACACATCAAATACAACTGGAAATATAGCCTCCCTTCTTAATGGGGCACCTCAATTGAATCTTATGAGGTTGCACATTTTGACAGAGAGAAATTGCTGTTCAGCAACACTGTTTTGAATGAATGCAGACTTTTAGAAACACAAAAGCATTGTAGGTCAATGCCTGACCTGGTTGGGGGGAAAAAAACGGTAGTAGGCTAGGGTTTTAGTGTGGGCTAAGACGGTCAATCTCATTTGCGCAGAGGAATGCATTTCTAGTTTTTCTTGTTGCTTCGATTCTGAGGAGCTTCCACTAGTGCTGCATGCTTAGCCATGTTGTGTGGCCTTCACGCAAGGTACACATTGCCTAGGGGGGCAGGTTTTAGATTAGGCTGCTGGAGCAAAACTCAAGCTCTTCTGTCATCATCCCCCCGAAAATAGTTAGCAGCAGCCTTCATGCACATCAAGATGTATTAGAGTAGAACAGGACACTTCCCTCAATCATGTGCAACAATTTTTTGCCTTACAGTTTGCATACCAACGTATCATTTATTTTAAACAGAACAGTACCCACCCATAATGTAATGTGATTCTTCCGTTTTTATTACAATACAGATACACTGCAGCTTGTTCTCAATTGTTTGTTCAACTGTGCAGTTATGCTAGATATTTAATAAAGCATGGGTCTTTATCATGTTTACCTTATGATGATGACAGCATTAGTGTAGAGCTTATTTCACTATACACAGGATATGAAGTTCTAACAATCCATTATGCCATTTTCTAAGATGAGCATTTCAAAAGACAATATTTTAATAGGGGCTTGAGTTGAGTGCAGATATATGTCATTGGGGGTTTCAAGTGGGTACCCTCTATGATGAGGTTTTGCTTGTTTTGAGCCCAAGACACCTCCGTAAAGCGTAATGGGGAGTAATGACGTCTCAGAGCCACCCCACTCTACGTCCGCTCTTGGCACTGGGTAGATCTAAATGTTTAACAAAATATTTTTCTTTATTTTAAACTGAGAGATACCCCTATACTTGTAGCAAAGTCCTATTCCAGGGTTTGAATGCTAACTCTTGCTACCCGAAAGGAAAATAATCTTTCCTTATTCTGTTCCTGCAGGCTTGATAAATGACGCTCAGCAGGAGAGACCAACCTTACAATTATCCCAAGCTTTCGATATTAGTTAGCTCCGGTTTCATGTGCAAGATCCACATGCATTGTACTATGTCATAAATGTCCTCTAGATGGCAGTGTTGTATCTTCTGTCTCAACATTCAGCAGAAAACATGTTTGCTACTTTGTTCATCACAGCAGTCAGAGTATACATTAAAGCCACACAATTGGTGTAATTTATAGGGCCTTAGTCTCGGCTACATTACACTTAACCTCCCTTGTGACTGTGATGAGATCAATTAAATCAGCTGTTTATGCCCACCTTAATGGAAAGCAGCCTTGGCCACTCACCACCCAGGTTTTCACCTTTTTTTACAATGTATCTCTGAGAGAAGCCTTTCGCGGACAATGGGAGCAGTGGAGAGGACCACACATTGGTTTTATTCTAATGTGTGGACGCAGCGGTTGTCATTTCTGCTATGATAAGATGTGTTACACTGTAACTTATGCTCCACTCCTGTTCACTCTTTCATACTTTCACACACACAGCACACTCCCAAATATGTACTCATATTCCTACTAATCCTGATATATTTAAATGTACAAAAAGACCTAGTCTTCATTTTACTTTAGTTCCTCAATTGAATGCACACATTTAATGTGTCTGATAACTCTTACTTGTGTCGTTTTGTTAACTTTAACTTTATCATATTTTCTGAATAGAGGTTAATTTTAAAAATTGTGTTGGTGCATTTTGTCAAGTTGCTATATTTAGTTTAGAAGTTTGAAGGTTAAGAAATTTGCTCTTTCTTGACATCTATCTATTGTAAATTATCATTGTCGGCCACACAGCTGACTCCAAACTGCAATTAATATATTTGAGATATGAGAGTCGATGAGAATATTGACATTGCCCGTCTTAGTTATGCAGAAAAAAATGTATGCCCGTAGTCATGCTGACTGTCAAATGCCCCTAAGGGCACACGAGGCAATTCAAAGAGCTAAGGCTTTTAATTACTTCTCTTACAATTCCCTTTGCCTATTACATTTCAAAATGATTATTAATTAAAAAATCCTTTTGATAATACATTTTATACATCGCCTTTTCTACTATTGTAAATGCCGTATTAAATAAGAGTGTCAAATTCAACTCAAATTCACTGCCAAAGGATTTGAATACAAGTAGTAAGGTATTTTAAGAGTGGATCCTTCATTGTAAGGTAAAACAAGGGAGGTAACTGGTCATTTATTCAGCAGTTCGTATCCAAATGGAGGACTGAGACTGTAGCTTCCAACCTTCCCTTCACCCCACATTCCTGACTGGACCTCTGACCCCCAGCAGCTCAGAGTCTGAACCCAGGGATCATGACCCTGTGCACTTTGTTGCCACCTTTTGAACGTTTGACGCCCTCTGGTCAAAAAGTGAGCCAGTTTGTCCCGCCAGAACGAGTGACCTTTTATCCACTTGTCCGGTGGAGGTATGTGTGTAAGATGACCCTGCTCGACCTTTCATTAGCTCTTCCTTTTATTACATTGCTTCCTCCCAGCTGCCAAGTCAGCATGTCTTTGAAAGAGGGGGATGGGAAGAAAGACAGAAAATGAGGTTGTACGGAGAATTGGAGACAAAGAGCAGAAATAAAGCAGGTAAGGAAAGCATTAAAAAGAGTGAAAGAGAGAGAGAGCAAAAATAGGTGGATTGTCAGTGTGTGCTATGTTGCCCGAAACATCCCCTTTAAATGACTTCACTTCCCTTGATGCCAGAACTCCATATCTGATCATCTCTCTTGTTTGGAGTTGTAATTTAGATTACTTATGTAGGTCACAAAGCAGATTCCTTGTCAAATATAGCCCTGGTTCACCATAAGCTTTTGCTGGTGGGGAAACCTATTTTGCATGGTCACTGTGATGTAATGAGTTATTTTGTAACTGAATATTAGAATTTGAAGTTAAAAGTAGTCATTTTCACGTAATAAATTGCATCATGTCGTTAGTTTAACAGTTAAGTTTGAGATTGTCATTCAATGTTGATACCAACCTCTTAAATTAGCTTTACCTCCTAAAACTATCTTCTTTCCTTTGCTTGTTTCTAGTACTTCATAAAACATGATTTTGTTGATGTTTTAGGTACAGCACCAGAACAAAGAGCCTTAGTACTTTTCCAGATCTGCAGTTGTTAGATAAAAATGTATGTGCTTCAGTTCTTTAACTCTGAATATTTTTGTCCTCAAACTGGACTACTTTCATTCTGGTTTGCAGTGCCAGACATTACAATTACACTCATACCATAAGACAACTAAATGTATTCCACAAAAATCTCTCGCAGCTAAATCCACCCTTGGGCACGATTGGCGCGCCCACATCTGGAAGGTGACGTGCCTTGTTAACTGTCATTTGACAAGAGATGTACTTGACACGTGTGACATGTGTTTGTGTGTGGATCTGCAGCTTTTGAGGCAAAGTAAGATCACACTGACATTGCCTCTATGTAGTGGCATGCCGAAGGGCACATGGGTGGCACAATCAATGTTTTTTCCCTCTGAAATGTCACTCACAGGACTTTGCCCCGTCAACATCTCCTGGGCCCTGCCCCCAGGGCCACATTCACCCTTCAACCTTCCAGTAATGTCTATGGAGAGGGCAGCTAGATCCAGACCCATCAAGAATGTTTACAATGATCTACATAACATACCATATCTCTTTAGGCCATTGATCTTAGCGACAAAAAAATGCTCGATACATTTACTAAGGTAGATGGCTGGGTTTTCCTTGGTGTGTGTTTGCATGTGTTTGTGTGGATGTGTGCCATTCACTGGTCTTCCTGCTGGCCCTGGGATGACCTTTGATCCTGTGGGCCCTGCGGGTTACGAGATGCCCTTTCATTCCCAGCGGTGTGGCGACAGGCCGGCTAATTACACACAGTGTGTGCCTGTGAGTGCTGTAAAAGTGCTTATAGGTCAGGATGACAAAGCACCGTAATGCTTGTGTTCTTCCACTGGTACACTTAGTCCTGTTGTCTACATTATTCATTAATGGAAGCCTGTGTGTGTGTGTTTGTGTGTGTGTGTGTGTGTGTGTGTGTGTGTGTGTGGGTGCGTGCGAGGCACCTTCACACAAAGTGTGAATAACCAATATTGTAGTAACTGTTTAAGCCAGTTTTTCTTGTTATAAATAAAGATATCAGCTCCAAAGGTGGAGATCTCCATGAGATGCAGTCATTTTTTTCCTCCAAAATTATAAGCGCAAGCCAAGCCAATTGTAATAGTGTAATATATTTACTGTGTCCTCATTACATTTATTCAGGCAGTCAGAATCCTTCTTAGAATTAGCTTGTCTTATCAGGGTTCCTGTCTCATGACTTCAAGAAGTAGAATGTTTTGATGCTGAACTCTGCTGTCACTGCTCTGTCGTAGAGGGTGATTAAATATTTCCTTACTATGGCTAAAAATAGAGGATGAAAGTAGTGTCAGACACAAGCAAACACAAAATGATAATCCATTTGTGACCCATTTCAGTCTCAGCTGGAGTCCCATTGTTTAGAATAATCAAAAAATAAATGCTGTTTCCCTGGGCGCATAAATATCTACAAAGCCTCCATCACCGACAAAGGGTTTGTCACTATGGGACCGGCAGGAAATTAGGACTCCTGAGCAAAAGGGGGTATGGCGCTCTAAAAAGCCAGCAAGAAACAATGCAAAGTGCTGCTTGTTATGCCACCAATATGTTTCCAATACTAATTTTGAGATTCCCACCCCTGTGTGTGTGCTCCAGTTGAAAAGCTTGCGGCATTAGTGCTGCTTCTCTGGTCGCACTCTAGCAAAAGAAACGACATGTCACCATGTATGTTTTAATAGGATAGCAAAATAAACCTGTTTTCTGGTTGGCAATTATCCATTCTTGTGGCTATGTGTAAATTAGGAAAAGCTGCAGAAAAGAGGCTTTGAAATCTAAGGGGGAGGGTTGTGGGGGAGGGAGGGTGGGGGGGAGGGGGGGTTCAAATGAAGGGCTGCTTCCCTTTTATTACTGTGACATATATACAGCCTAGCCTCTGCCCTGCAATTCTCCCTAACCCCCTATGCACAAGGGGGCTGTAAAAGCTATGGTTGTTCTACCGGACTTTTCACTCTTTAAGAAAAAACCTTGACACCTGAATATTTTGTTGTACATCCATGTTTGCTGTCCAAGAGTATCGTCTGTAAGGTGGTGATGTTATTTGAGGGCATGAAATCAAATACGTCCTTATGATCACGGCAAACCACAGAATGTTGAACCCATAGTGCTGACTGTCAGGAGAATTCAAGCAGAGAGATGATGTGGTCAGTCAGTGCCAGCAGAAAGCTTCATCATGACATTTGTTTTAATGGTTTGTTTACCAATCGGAATGGCCCCCCATGTTAAGGTCAACGTTATCGCTGCTATCCTAGCTCCTCCATGTATAGAATTGTTTTAGCTCCAGCACCAACAGGCAGAGAGACCAAATAAGGATTTTGTTTGAAGAGACATGAAACCATGGAGTGAAGTGTTTACTTCTTAGGAGGTATATGGAGCACAGATAGGCTTGCACAGTGTGGGTGATGTTTCTTGGTACGCCAATCCAGAGCCCATGTGAAGCCACTGGGGCAGGTGATGGACATTGTAATGCCGCCTGACATGTTCCTTGGAGGTGTTACAGCAAACAAATTGCCGGTCTGTCTGCTGTTAGCCTGCAGGCCACCTGGGGGGTCAGGCCTGATGCTGGGCTGTGACAGCAAGCTACCTGACCCCCTCTCCAGCCCCCCAGGCTCCACGGCCAGGCTGAGACCCTAACGGCTCTGGGAGCCGTCACCAGGGATGAAGAGGGACGTCGGTGAGAGTGAAAAAAATCCCTCGCTCCTTAAGGTGTACTGAAAGGTCAGGAGCCGGTATCACTGGGAGAAATACTACGTCTGCCTCCCACCTCCCCATCAACTCAGATCCCACCTTGGGGAAAGGGTGAGAAGGAGAGGTGGGGGGGAAGAAGGAACAGGTGGAGAGGCTGGATATGACCGGTTGGAGAGTAATGAGTGGGGGAGGGGTGGCAGCGACTGACAGGGTGAGCGACGCTGATGAACGGAGCGAGGTGAAGTAATGGGCTGTGGGGATAGTGGGGAGGGGAGGGGGGTTTGCAGAAGACATCTTGCCCTTGCAGCACCTCATCACATTCAGAGTTTTTCTATCCACGCTTCCTGAACTTCCACTGGCTTTTCCGCTCCAGTTAGCTCACAGCGGACACTGTGATCCGAGGGTCCCTGCATGCCTGTTGTGAAAGTGTGTTCCGCTCTTTAGTTAAGATGTCAATGGTGCATGCGCCTCTTCAAGGTCAACACCCTAATGAGAATCCTCCTGGGACCACCGTAATTATCGAGTAACAACGCAATGCAAGACTGAGGGGAAAAAAAGATAATTATTCGTGGGCACGTAGTAGACAAAGGTTTTCATTGCCTCAATTGCAGAGAGATAAATGGCTTGAAAGAGATTCAATTTCCCCAAATACTTAGCTTTTGGTTTCCTTGGGATAATTGCCTATTGCAATGTAAGAGGCACGTCAATCTTGCTTGTGGCCTTTCACATGTGACTGCTGGGAATGAGGTGTTTCCTGTTATCCTGTCCCTCACATGGCAGTTTCACTGCGGTGGCATCATGCAGTCTTACTCGGGGCGCAGCCACTCACCGTTCTAGTAGGAATTGATTGTATAAAACTACTCGGCTGACCTTACATCAGAGAGTCGTTCTCATAGCCTCTTCATAATGGTGACGTACCCGTTTTTTTTTCACTACTCCACTACAAGGGGATTGGAGTGCCAGTGGAGTGTTTGAATGGCACAGAGGCAAACCGAGTGGAGGATTGAGATTGATCAGCAGTGAGACAGTTGCTGTGCCTCTCATTTAGAGTTCCTGATTTTTAAGGTCACCCCCAGCAGAGCCAAAAGGGCACATCAATTTTAGAACCCTCATGAGGAGCAACGTGTCTGCTCCTCAATCACTCAGCCCCCTGCGGAGATGCCACTTTCATGGCATCTGAAGGCATTCTTGATTTGTGTGACGCTTGGGCAGGTGCATGATCGGAATGAAAATAAAGACACACACACACACACACACACACACACACAGCTTGGGTAAACAGCAGAAGCTGAAATGGTTGGCTTTGTCATGTCATACTTTGTTTGTCTGTTTGTAATCAAACGGAACAATAGGTATGGATCGTACCACTCTGTTACGCCTCCCAGACTTCTAAGTCACTTGAGTTTTCACCATAAACAAGATTGTTGGTCTTTAAACAAAAGGGAATAATCATCATCATGCGTGGCCGTGGGTCTGGAACTACATTTCGCTGACATCAAAATGAACTGTGACATATTGCAGATTTCTCTTCAGAGTGCAATTGTCTTAAAGCAGACTGTGGCCGAGCTGTGACCTGTCTCCTTGAAAGAAGGGGGCTGTGTAGAGTGCGTGAGACCATCCCAGACCCCAGCCAGCCAGGCCATTTCAGAGAGCAGCACGAGGACAAGAAAACAATGAGCTGTTCATCCCGACACTGCTTCAGGGAACGGCATGGAGTGGGAGGAGAGTGAAAAGATAACATCACCCCCAAAAAAACACACAGGAAAACACACACGCAGACGAGGGAGAGCAGAAGGAGGGAGGAGAAAGGAGGAGGGCGATCCTCCGAGATCAGGGTGACCCTGCGCCGCTCGGGAACATGCTCTGCCTAAGCCGAGAGAAAAGCCTAAACGACACCACTAAGTAATCTCACTGCCGCCGCCATCCCTGGGACTCGGCCTTGAAGCCGACCCCACTCAGCAGAGCGGGGCACGGCACTCCCAGGGCCCTGGAATGCCGAGCGAGGTTGGGGCACGCGGTCAAATGCTCATTAAAGCCGCTCCATCCCAACAGCAGTGGGATTAAAGAGACACCGTTTCCTGTGATGTCCACCTGCCCTCACGTAGGAACCCATTAGGACCCTGAAAGGGGAAGAAACCCATCACGCCATCAAAGAGTGGCTGTCAAACCTCTGACGCCGTGGCGGAGAGAGGATCCTGCCAGTGGAGGAGACAATCTGCTGTTGTTCAGAAAGGGCCCGGTGCACGTCTTCCACGGTAGGCCTGCACTCATGTTTAAAACCATCTCATTGAGATTTAATGGGCAAGCCATCTTTCCGCTCCCTCCTCCCCGGCCCTTGTAAAACACAGTTGACCTCTCCCCTGGGCCCTTTGTTGGTACAGCAGGCCTTCAGTGTATACAGTAATTTGCATTTTACAATTGTTAAACAAATAGCCATCCCTGGCTCCCACTCCGCCACCCACTGTGACCCTCCACCCTCTCAGGTCAACCAAAGGTAAAACATCTCCAGTCAATGCGAAAAAAAAGACACGATTATCTCTGTGGCTTCTGGATAGTAGCTAAAGTATGACTGGGGCGGCAGACACCTTCGTCAACAGGCGTGTAATGTATTTGGTGGACCAAGAACTATCATGTGTATGTGCCCGTTGACTTCTGAATTGGAAAGGGTGATGACTCATTTCATGTAGGGCCATTTTGTTTAATTTGTCAAATGGCTCACTGCACCATTTTGTGAACGGGAGCCGTAAAACCGTTGCATTATTGAGCAGCGGCTGCATGGGGGCCCTGCGCGCCATAGATTGTCCCGTGTACATTAGTTGATGATGTCAGCAGCGGGAGGGAAAGACGGTGGGTGCGTGGCCACCGGAGGGGTTTTGGGGAGACGTGCTCCGGTCTCAGAGTCCTGTCGAGGCATGTGTGTAGGACTGCAGATCAATAGCCGGCTCGCGGGTAGACCGTGCGGCGTGTGCTGCAGTGCGCTCTTGGACTTTCCTCTGGGGAGGAGTAGGTCATCGGGGTACGGAGCGCCGAGCTGCTCGTGTTGTTTAAGATGGGAGGACAGGCGAGCGCCGCGTGTTTGTGTTGCGGCTGCTGATGCGTGAAATGGAACTCAGGTAGCTGAGCGGGCCTCAGGCCTTCCCTGTATCTTCCGCCCAGTGATTACTTTACTCCATTGATTTTCCTCCCTCCTCCACTGATCTGGGTGGAGAGAGAGAGGTAGAAGGAGGAAGGAGAAAAGGGAGGAGATAGGAGGGGGATCCATTGATTGACCTGGTCCTGGGGTTCAGCGATTGACAGCAGAACCTGGAGAGGCAACATGCTCCCTCTTAGCAAGTTGGCCTATGCCTAAGATCCCTTCTCTTTTCCCATGTACTAGTTTGTAAATCCTTCCCGATAGCTCGAATGCTTTTCTATCCAAACAAATCCCGCGGCTCATAAAAAAAGAAGCTCTGTCAAGGCGACCACTGGTATCCCGTCGAATAGCCCATTAGGTACATCTTAGGCATGGCTAATGCATTCCCTTATTAGGGATGTGTTCTAGCCAAGTGCACATTATGGTTGGTGGTACGCACGGTGTTTGTATTTTCTCTGGCATCATCAAGCTCTGGTGACCTGGCAGAGCAGAGTAAATATATTCATGAGATTTGACTGGCTTCCTCATACTTCAAGGTGCATATTCCTCACAGAGCCAGATCTCTCAGATCCACAAGACGATGACGCTTGCAAGGTATACTTCTAAATGTTAATGCATAAAAGAAACGGGATTATCATATCTTTCAAGGTACCACCCAGACAGGAAATGTAATACCAGTAATAAAATAAATGAGCTGTCATCAGTGAGATTATGTCAGTCAAAGCATGAAATGTATTCAAGTGTCTGGAAAAATCAGACAACAAACAATAGGTGGAATAGAACAATATCCAACATAAGTGTACATGATGAAATAAAGCTTTGCTTCAGCCGTCTGCTGAAATATTGAGCAGGAACCCTGAGTGATAATAATACTATCCAGCGTCCCACATCCACAGGGCAAAGAGGGAAGGTCAAATGCAGCACTGTTATTGGAGCATCATTAGACCGGCAACCACGTAAAGGCCACTGACGTAATTAAGAGCTGAGACCTGAGCTTAACATCAGCACACTCTGGGCCTGGAGAGTGATAAGTGCTTGATCCTGATCAATAAGACGCACAGCACTGTTGCCACTCGCAAAATCAATATTGTTTTATTTGCTGTTACAATAGGCTTGTCTGATTGCAAATGAGGTCTGATTTTGCCGAGTTACTTTGGACGCGGACCCCTCGTGCTAGGTGGTCTGCCTCAGTGCGTCTTAATGAAGAGGTCAACGAGCGTCTGCTCTGGTGACCCCCACAGACTGCTGCTCGTCCCCCAAGCTCACTCCCCGTATGACCCCTTCTCCTCCAAGAAGGTTGGAGAACTGTATGGTATAGCCACTGTCATCGTGGTCTGACAGAGGCAACACCCTAACAATTACAAGTCGTGAACAATTTGAGCAACAGCCTGCAAACGCCGGACCATATGCCAGAGTCAAATGTAAAGTTACCTCTGCTTATATTAGCATTTTTTATAGCACTGAGAATTACCCTTAACCAAAGAGCTTAAGACCTCCCTAGTAATGTTAATTCTGCTGGACACCAAGGCAGGCCCCAGAATAAAAGGAAGTATTGTATTCATTAATCCTCTTCACATACTCTATGGAAACCAGTGGTGGGTTGAGTTAATCTGGATTTAGCAAACACCATGTCTAGTATTGAGCCTAATAGTCGTGACAGAGCACTGACGGGTGAGGAACAATGATTTATAGATAGGAATCAGCGGTTATGGATGGTGGGCAGTTGAGATAATAGAGAAAAGGTCAAAAATAGAAGGTCATTAATAGACTCTACATATCTATTGGTTTAATGAAAATGTCCCGTGACTCTCCACGGTGTAATCATATATCATGCTAATGTCTTGGCACGTTCCACCTCCAGTGTCACCAGAAGTGCCTTTGGGATTATATCTGATTTTATAGTTTCACAATATTCCTCAGATTTATATTCTGGAATCCAAGGGCAGTTTTTGGTGAATCCCATCTCCTGGCAGCATACTCAGCCAGACATTTGTTTGGTTTCCACATAACACATAAGTTGCTCTACATTTAGATGTGTCCCAATGTGATGACAGCTCGGGCACAGCCCACATACTGTGGTTGCCTGTGCCATTCGTCGTGCATACGCAAGCAATAAAACATCAGAGCGATGTCAATGAGTGATCATGTTGTCATCATTCCCACCCTCCCCACAAACACAAAGTGTTGACCGCATATGGCTGTCAACATCACCTTCCCCTGACCTTCTCCTGTCATCCCCCAGCCTCCTCCATTATCACCAGCCCTCATACAATCAAATCAATACTGTAGCACTTAAGTCTTGAACGCCCCAAAAGATTTAAACCCCCCATTACCGGCTGCTCTATCTTCACAATCGCACCCAACTTAATTATGACACGTGTGCCACAGAATAGTTGCTATCTGTGCCATAATGCATTTTTTCCCCTTGTGCCATGATTCATCTGGGTGGCTCCTCTAAGGCGTCGTTTGGTTCTGGTCAAATAGCAGTGCTAATATGGCTCCATAGTTCTTTCTCCTTATTACCAATGACGGCTCGGTCAGGAACCAGCCGCCCCTTGCTGCTCCTTCCTTCGTGGAGCGTCGTGCCCCCTGCCCTTGTAGCATCACGGCCTCAGCCCTCTGACACACCAGCAGACAGGACGGGGGGGCTAAGCTGGTGTGGATGCCTACGCCTGCCCACGCCACAGCAAGGCTGCCCCTTCAGAGGGCCCCAGGCTGTTCTGTCTGTTCAGCATCTCCCTTTAACCTTCATCTGGGAAACAATAAAACAAGAACGGAGGGGAGGGGAGAGGAGGGTGTGAACGTGCCTGCGTACGTGCGCGCTTCAGCGAGCGAGTGTGTGTGTGTGTGTGTGTGTGTGTGTGTGTGTGTGTGTGTGTGTGTGTGTGTGTGTAGGTGTGTAGGTGTGTGTGTGTGAATGGCCACACATATCTCTGCGTTAGTTCGCACACGCGTATCTGTGTGTGTGAGATAGAGAGAGATGCTGGGGACATTTGACACATCTCCTTAAGCCAATGTCTACTTTATTATCTTTGGCAGCTCTTATTGGCCGCGCTAATCAAGTGGAAGGGAGTAGCGCTGTGTTGGGGGCTAACACACTGCGTGTGACAAATATATTATTAACTGGAGGGAGACGGGCGACCTTGCCCGTGTCACCTGAGGACCCCGCCGGCGCTCGCTCTGCCAGCAGGAAACGACCTTCATATTAAATCCCTGCAGAGGTCAATAAACTAAATAATTCACAAAGGTTACACGCTTTGCGCTGAAATCTGCAAAAAAAAAAAAAAGAAGACAGCAAATCTTTTAACTCCTGAGCGGCCAAACCAGAGGCCGGTGTCCTTGTCAAAGTGGAGTCTCTTTATCATTGGATGGTTTATATGAGCGTGTCAGTGGACGATGTAAATCCTGAATCTCTCTCTATTTCCTCGCCCCTGTCACTCTGCAATCGATCCGTCATCCTGTGGTGGTGTCAGCGTGGAGGTGGGGTTTGGGGGCATGAGGAGGCGGGGGTCTTCAAATAACCAGATAGCCTTTTTAACATCGCTGCACACAGACCTATTTCTAACTGTAGTGACTCTGTATATCTTCTTTGTAAACCATTATTTAGGAAATGCCTGTTACGATTTTAAAAAATGTTGTATATTACAAACGTATTAATTTCAAAGTCTTGAATTGAGTGACTCTGTAAGACATGTAGTGTAGTGGTCAGAACACATTTAATGAGGTTGATGATGTTTAAGCATTTAAATTAAATAAATAAAACATTTGACGGCCTAAATACATGTTTTATCTGATTATTGCGCAATGGATTGGTATTTAATACTTGTAAAAAGGAAACTACAATAGTATTTAACTTAAAGTTAAACGACAAAAGTATTTAAGTAAAATAATTGTTTGTATTAAAACAGTACAATTTCTTTCTGACTTAAGACTGCAATCAAGGTTATGTAGCTCATCCTCAATGTCCCTTGGTGTGACATGGTAGCCAATGTAATAGGCTCAATATTTCAGGAAGCCTTACTGTGACCGAGCCTTGAATGAGCTATCAGCTATCATATGAATTACAATGACGAATCTAAATTTGCATTTCAAGGCAGGGGGTGTCTTCTGTTTGTGAGTCCGCACGGGGCTATTCCTGTGGGCAGAAGGTAGACCCATCACAGCTAAAGGTCAGGGTTAGAAAAAGAAACCACTGCTGTGTCAATGGGGGCTCGGGAAGGGGGAAACCAAGCCAGTAATTTATTCTGAGATAAAGTCATTGGTGTCAATCCCCAATTACTGGAAATCTGTCTTGACGTTTGACTGATCGCCAGTGCCTGTGCAAATAACCAGTATTTTGCAACATCCCTATTTGTTTTGAAACGAGCAAGGTCAGTCGCACAGATGTTTGTATAATTACCATTTGTCTCTCCGATATCCACAACATGGAGCGGTGCATGTTGCAGAGGACCTGTAGTCACATTGTGGTATATTTGTGGTGTTTGTGTCATAACACGTTGACATGGCGTCTGTGTGCAGTATAGCGCTCTCTGCCAATCCTTTTAGGTGTGGTGATATTCCACCGGGCTCGGTAGATTAACCTCTGTCTGACTTGCTCACCCTGGTTAACCCTGAATGCTCGCTCAAATCCTCTCGTCCAGCCGTATGTTGGCCAATTGTGTTGTGATTGGGCGGCTCAGCGGATAGTGCCATGCTAGCGGCAGACCAGTGTGAGCCACAGCACTTTAGTGGGCTCACTACAGTGGTAGATTAGTGAGGCTGACAAAGCAGTCCAGATGGCGCTGGGGTTGAATCACGGGGCAGTGGTAGCGGTGGCGTACCCTTGGGCAAGAAGATCCTAGCAGTAGTCTCCTGCACGGTAGGGCCAGCACTCACAAAAACACACACTGCACAAGCAGAGGCCCGGAAAGCCTCTCAAGTCAGCCAACGTGGACGTTTATTTTGCCTTATTACCCCATTGGTGAAACCAACACATTCAACTGCATGTATGCACACATACTCAAACACACAAAATATTGGACCGGCAGTTTGCCTCGCTGTAATTAGACATTGCATAACTGACATCTGGAACTTGCTGACACCCCTGTAATTTTCAGCGAATGCAGCAACTCTTGAGGCATCCTATACATCAAGGGGCTGCTTCCACTCGCCTGGCAATGCTGTTCTTTAGCTGTTTTCTATGGCGTCAAACGACTGCCAGCTCAAAAAAGTTGTGGTTTCAGACCAAGGTCAGGCTGCTTATTTTACCTCAGTGTTTCACTAATCTGCTTTTTGTCTGACACACACAAACACACTCGGTACATGTGCACACACACACACACACACACACACACACATGCACACAAACACGGAAACTAAGCCTGCTCAGTGCTCATACCGCTTTGAAATAATAATAGCCTATCTGTGCTGGTCTATCTATAAACATTAGATACCCAGGCTCTGGATCCTCTACATTTCATTGCAATACTGAATGACACCTATCAGGAATTTCAATGAAGGTGAAGTTCTGTCCTCTATGATGTATGGTAAGTACCCCACCTGACTTCACCATATCCTGAAATGTACAATGTCAATTTCAAGCCCAATCTAAGACAGATTAACTGCCACATTTTTTTTTACGCTATTCATCCCCGACATTAGATCATAGCGTCATTGTTCGACAAAAGAAGCCCAACATTGACACCTTTGATGGTATATAGAAGAGAGTGGCGGTTTCTCGGCAGCTCATTAGCAGCCACGCTACATTTCTGTCAACACATTTTGCCAGCAGCCAGGAAGACGGCTGCTAAGCAGTGCTATTCCCCTGGGCCCCACCAATGTCTGTGGGGGAGAGAGTTCCACAGGGGCATTCGGCCCCGACCAAAGCTGAACGAGAAAACACCCTCCAGCAAAACACTACTAGCAGTCTGCTAACAGTGTGTCCGACAACATTCGGAGAGGGGGTGGGGGGCAACTATCTGTTAACAGTAGGACAAAAATAAAACTATTATTTTGAAGAGCATTGTTATCTGCAGCGTGCATACGTGTGTGTGTGTGTGTGTGTGTGTGTGTGTGTGTGTGTGTGTGTGTGTGTGTGTGTGTGTGTGTGTGTGTGTGTGACAAGCCCCCAGCCTATTATCAGCAGGCATTCCATTGGGATTTTCTAGAGCTGGGA
>JAVQJS010078104.1:0-16000 GCA_036024795.1 Galaxias rostratus
TTCATATTGTAAATCTCTTTCAATTTCACTATCGCACGTCAGTCTCCAATTGTAGGAGCAAACACTTACAACGTACTACCAGCCGGAGATGTTGCTGTAATAATAATGACGAAACAATAGCACTCATGAAAAATTATACCTGAGTTGGTGCTACGGTCTTCGAAACCGCCATCTATGCGCACCTAGCATAGTTAACTTGACATAGAACGATCATGCCGTACGTCAACAGTACATTGTGTGTGAAATTAATGTATGGAAAGAGTTCCCGGGTAACAATGAAATTGGGGAAATGTTGCGTACCAGTCAGAATTTGTACATGATGGCCCATTTTGAGTGCAAGGTGAGAAAATATAGAAACTAATGAAAGAGAACACGGATGTATAGCAGAACTGCACACAAAAACCCAGGCTTACCGTGTGTCTGAAAGAAGAACACTATATTATATTTAGATTTATAGATTGTCAGTTGTGTATGTCTATGTGTGCCATGGATTGGCGATCTGTCCAGGGTGTAACCCTCTTCTCGCCCAAAGTCAGCTGTGATAGGCTCCAAATAGTGCATTTAAATTGCATTTAAATTGCATTTAAAAAAATAAAAATTTGTGTAGGTCACCAGTCCTCCTCTTCCTCACATTGACAGTGTGACCCAGTCCTCCTCCTCTTCCTCACATTGACAGTGTGACCCAGTTCCTGAAACAATGTTAGGTCACGTATATCCTTGTGATGCAATAGAATAATTGTAATAAACTTTACAGATGAGTTCTATGTTTGTGTGTTTTTCCGTTTGCAAAGGTAGAACAGGTTAGACTAGTGTGGCTGTGCTATTGAGCCAAAGTCAAAGGGCACAGCAGGGACTAACACAGCACCCTACAGTCAGTTGGGGATCACATTTAAAACGTGTTTGGCGAAACTTTTCTTGTTACCTCAAACTAACTGGAATATTTATTCCTTCCCATTGACAACTCAGATTCCATCTTTATTGTTGACTTCTTCCAAAAGCTAATCTACAGTGATTCTAAAGTGCTCTTACCAAAGGCAGGTGGATGATTATGTTAAAATTGACAAGTTCTATTGTTAATAAAAAAATAAATAAAGCAAAAGTAAAATAAAAAAATAACGTCTCAACTTTTTATATATAACTAAGAAAAAGAAATAACTAATAATGAATCAAACTACCTGCCTAACACAGGCACACATACATACACACGTATATATAAATGTAGACATACACACACACTCTCTCTATCTGGAGGGGGGGGGGTGCTCTTTTTGTGACAAACAACAAAAACAACTTCATCTTTATTTTTGCGATGGTGTAATTTTGCCGTCTATGGAGGATATCTGCACACTATGCCATTTATCAAGGCCCTGGGATGGGAGCGGCCCTCGTTGGAACATGCCCTCTGGCGGGGGAGGTGACATCAGAGCGCCCCCCCTCCCCTCTTCCCCGCACGCCCACTCTACCTCCGTGTCAGATTCCGGCATTCTGGAAACCTGTCTCCTGCTGTGGACTCAGGAAGTCTGCTTCCCTCCCCTCTCTCTTGCTTCACCGAGGCAGCAAAGGGAGCTCCCATTCAACCACGCCTTAAAGAAAAAGGAGCGATCAGATCTTTTTAAAACAATTAACGCTGACCCAGAACTTTTACCAGCAGGCTATTGAACACAGTCACACTTCAAGTCAGGTATGTCCAATTTAAACGGAAAGTGATTGTATAACATTGTATCTCTAATAACATGCATGTTTCATGTCTGTTGGCTGTGTTTGCAGCTTCATGGCGTGATGGAAACCGTCCTGTAAAAGCCTTTGCTTCTAATCCGCAGAGTTTTCATGTGGATCTATTAGTTAACATTGGAACCCTGTTCACCTGTGGCCTCTGGCCTTAACGTTGTTGTTCAGCCTGCCCCTTCTCTTTCTTTAAAAAACAACAGTGGTTCGGAGGGACACGTATTACTGCAGCTATCAGAACACGATTTAATAAAAAAAAAAGCTACAATGTAATCACGTAATGCTAAATTAATTTTCGATCATGGGAAAGATGACCATCGAGTGTTTACTGTAACCTTACAGCATTTGCAGTGCACTAAGAACTACACGTATGCAGTACTGTCTGAAGTAAATAAATAGATGAATATATACTATGCAATAATCTGTATATTCCATCCTATACTCTGTTACATACACTGTTTAATATGTGTGTTAGTTCTCTGGTCTGAGTGTCTGTGTTTATACTTTGCATATATTCGACGCTATGCTCTGCGTACATGCTATGCTACACTCTCTTTTCTATGTTTGTTAGTTCTCTGGTCTGAGAGTCTGTTTATATACTATGCCACACTCTATTTACTATGGTTGTTAGTTATCTGGTCTAAGAGTGTGTTTAAATACTATTTTACACTCGCGTTACTATGGGTGTTAGTTTTCTGGTCTAAGAGTTTGAGTATATACTGTGCCACACTCTCTTTAATATTTGCGTTAGCTCTCTGGTCTGAGAGTCCATGTAGATATCATGCTACACTCTCTTTATGTGTGTTTGTTCTCTGGTCTTAGAGTGTGTTTATACTATGATATACTCTCTAACGTGTGTTAGTTATCTGGTGTTGAGAGTCTGTGTATATGCATATATTCCACGCTATACTCTGTGTATATTCTATGCCACAGTCTCTTTACTATGTGAGTTAGTTCTCTGGTCTGAGAGTGTGTGTATATACTATGCTACAGTCTCTTTACTATGTATGTGAGTTCTCTGGTCTGAGAGTGTGTGTATATAGAATGCTACACTCTCTCTACAATGTATGTGAGTCCTCTGGTCTGAGAGTGTGTGTGTCTGGGAGGAACCTCCTCTGGGACTCAGCGAGTGTACCTGTGGAGCTGGGACATGCCTTTGTTTGTGTGGAAGGAGGGGACCAGCCCACGTATCGAGTGATCTCCAGTGGCAGGAGTGTGTGCGTGTGCGCGTGCGTGGGTTGTGTTGGGAACCAGAAGGACAGCCTGGGGCAGAAACGGACAGTTCTTCCATTGGTCTAACTCTGACTCACCTGAGCTGTAGTTTAGCTCTGACTCACCTGAGCTGTAGTTCAGCTCTGACACATGAGAAGGCACCATGAGGTGCTTGTGTGTCCTGACACCGTCATCGACATATTTAGAAGAAAGACAGCCTCAGGCCGACCCAACAACAATAGCCCGCATGCATTGTAACACCTGTCTCATTGACCCAGGGCGTCCTTACCTGGACACACAAAGCTCACCTGTAATTCTGTCTGAACACAATTTCAGTCTTTCGAACCACACCTGCTTCCAGACACTCAAGTGTCAGTGAACTAAGGCTCCAGTCTGTTAAAATAAAGAGATCAGTAATTAACACGACTTCCTGGTTGAATGAATCCTCATTGAAGTAGATGGCTGTTGTGTTTCCAGCATGGTGCCGCACCCGGAGTTTGAGCGTGCTGGGAGGCAGACGGGTCTACAGGTGTGGAGGGTGGAGAAGCTGGACCTGGTGCCGGTACCAGAGAACCTCCAGGGCGGGTTCTACTCCGGAGACGCCTACCTGGTCCTCAACACCGTCAAACAGCGATCGGGGCAGCTGCAGTACGACCTGCACTACTGGCAGGGTGGGTGTGGGGAGCTCCCCCTAGCTAAAACAAACACGCCCTAAACCTGACTGACTCACCGTTGGAGAGAACAGGATAGGTGCTTATCTAAATGGGATAATTAGTCAAAGCCCCACCCACTCAGACACACACACAAACACACACACACACACACACACACACAAAAGAACAGTAAATATGGTTATTTTGCCCTTTTTAAAGTTTGAAATGATTTTAGAACCAAATTGTGTTTATATTTACTTTGATTGATGCATTTAATTATAGTTTCTGTGAGCATATTCTATGTTTAAGGGAACTGCATTTTATTAGCAGGACACTGATAAGGTATTCAGCTCAGTGTTTCCCAAAGGAAAGCAGTGCGTTTTATTAGCAGGACACTTTGATAAGGTACTCAGCTCAGTGTTTCCGTGGTAACGATCTGGGACCTGCAGGAGCGGATTGTTCTCTGGACGAGGCTGGAGCGGCGGCCATCTTTACGGTCCAGATGGACGACTTCCTGGGTGGGAAACCGGTCCAGTACCGCGAGGTGCAGGGCCACGAGTCCAAGGCCTTCTCTGGATACTTCAAGTCTGGACTCAAATACATGGTAACGCAGACTGACACTGTCAACTCCCAGCCAGTTAGGACAATCTACCGGCTCTGTTTGAAGGACAAGGGTAGATTCACACAATGATGAGCTGATGTTAGTGTTTCTGTATGATGAGGTGAGGAGCCATCTGGTTCTGTCTCTCTCAGAAAGGGGGCGTGGCATCAGGTTTCCGCCACGTGGTGTCCAATCAGACGCAAGTGAAGCGGTTGCTACAGGTAACGGGTCGCCGTGTCGTTAGGGCGACGGAGGTGGATGTGAGCTGGAAGAGTTTCAACCAGGGCGACTGTTTCATTCTGGACCTGGGAGACGTGAGTCAACACACACACACACACACACACACACTTACACACACACGCGTTAACCACATTAGTGGCATGGATGCACAGATGCACACTCCAAACACCCTAATTGACTTACAACACGTGGGCAGTCTTAAATGTCACTTTTCTACATCCAAATTAATCTTCTGGGACAGTGAAATCACTGGGCTGAACTATACACACACACACACACAAACGCACGCACACACACACACACTCGCACACACGCAGTGAGTCAGCAGTTCTCTCGTCCCCAGAGTATCTACCAGTGGTGTGGCTCCAGCAGTAACCGCTTTGAGCAGCTGAAGGCCACACAGGTTTCCAAGGGTATCCGTGACAACGAGCGCTGTGGGCGGGCCACGCTGCAGGTCTGCACGGAGGGGGCGGAGCCACAACAGATGCTGGAGGCGAGTTTGGTAACAACCGGTTTCTGGATGGATTGATTGTAATGAACCATAACCGACTGTGTGTGTAGGTTCTGGTTTATATCAGTCACTATGGCTGATTGTGTGAATAGGTTCTGGTTTATATCGGTCACTATGGCTGATTGTGTGTATAGGTTCTGGTTTATATCAGTAACTATGGCTGACTGTGTGTGTATAGGTTCTGGTTTATATCAGTAACTATAGCTGACTGTGTGTGTAGGTTCTGGTTTATATCGTAACTATGGCTGACTGTGTGTGTAGGTTTTGATGTATATTGGTAACCATGGCCGACTGTGTGTGTAGGTTTTGATGTATATTGTTAATCATGGCCGACTGTGTGTGTAGGTTTTGATGTATAATGGTAACCATGGCCGACTGTGTGTGCGTAGGTTCTGGGAGACAAACCGGACCTTCCGGAATCGCTGATTGATGACACCCAGACTGACGGGTCCAACAGGAAGCTAGCCAAACTCTACCAGGTCAAAGGGCAACGCATGAATCTGTCCAGCTGAGTTGTTTACACTATAGCCTTAAGGCTGAGGCCACTCTGAGCTGCCCAGCCACAAAGTGTTTCTGGTTCCCCTAAAGGGGACAATAGACTGGAAGGCAGTGGGAACAGCAATGTGGGTAGGGAGGGTTAGTAATATCTACACTACCATGTCCATATTACTAATCCTACCCTTGTTTTAACTATAGAGATGTTACACACGAACTCTGATCTTAACCCCAATGCAAATATACCAACCCCACCTTAACTCCAATTCACATACACACACACACACACATATAAACATACATTCATATATATTTCCATCCACACACACACACACACACACAGACCTACGTGCATGTACCAGAACCATTCTAACTCATTTAAATTGAACCATTCAGGTTTCCAACGCCAGCGGTGACATGGAGGTTACCGTAATAGCAGAAGAAAACCCATTCTCCCAGAGTGCATTGCTGTCCAGTGAGTGCTACATCCTGGACAACGGCTCCAACGGGCAGATCTTTGTTTGGAAAGGTAGATAACCTTCTGTTCTGCTGGTGATAGTGTCAGAGATAATAACGTGGCCTACTGGGTAGAGCTATAGATTATAAAGTCTCCTACTGGGTAGTGTTATAGATTATAACGTCTCCTACTGGTTAGTGTTATAGATCATAACATCTCCTACTGGTTATAGGGTTATAGATCATTATAGGGTTATAGATCATAACAACTTCTGCTGGGTAGTGTTATAGATAATAACATCTCCTACTGGGGAGAGTGTTATAGATAATAACATCACCTACAAGGCAGAGTGTCATAGATCATAACATCTACTGGGGTGAGTGTTATAGATAATAACATCTAATCACCTACGCTGTAAGGAGAGGGCGCTGTTTGTTTGCCGCTTCTCAGCATGTTTGTCAGAATTATTGTAGTTTTGTTTGGTTTGTGCTGGTTGTGTTTTTTTGTAGTGTGTTTTTTTTATTCAGCTGGGAAGGTTTTGTTTTCTCTGCTATTTTAACGCCAAGGGACACTTATCATCGGTGAGCAGGTGCTGTTGGCAAGGAATTGTTTTTGTGGTTGCTATGCTAACAGGCTAGTTAGCTAACACGACTTCGCTGTGAAATGCAGGTCTCGCACCGGACTAGCATGGCACCAGAGTGCTTATTCTCTCAGCTGTTAATATGTCACCTGTCGTTGTTGTATGTTAATATGTTGTGTGTTAATAAGTTTTAATGTTTACTGTTGTGTTGTGTGTTAATATGTCGTCTGTTGTTGTGTGTTTATTTGTTGTGATTTTAATGTGTTTTAAACTTTACTGTTGTGTTGTGTGTTAACATGTCATCTGTTGTTGTGTGTTAACATGTTGTATGTTAATCTTTACCGCCGTTGTCGTGTGTTAGTATATCATGTGTAAACGCCTTGTGTTGTAGCGTGTCCTAATACGTGCCGTGTTCAGGTAAGGAGGCCAACGAGGCGGAGCGCCAGGCGGTGCTGGCCGCGTCGGAGCAGTTCATCCTGAAGATGGGCCACCCCCACCACACCCAGGTCACGGTGCTGCCCCAGCACGGAGAGACGCCGCTCTTCAAACAGTTCTTCAAGGTGTGGCGCGACGAGAACCTCACTGTGGGCATGGGCAAGGGCTACGTGTCCAACCGCATCGCCAGGATCCAGAAGGTACGGGCTAAGACACACACACACACATACACACACACGACCCCGAGGCTTATACCTGGAAGACAAGTAGCTACTGACCTAGCCTAACATACACACGCCACGCTGCCATCATAAACAAACAAAGTATTACCGAACATTAAAAACCTAATCTGATGTAATCTCTAGTGTGTAAAAGGATAATTATCACCAGTGTGAGACAAATAGCACAACAGTAACCATAGCGATGACAACAGTAACCGTGGTGATGACAAAAGGACAACAGTAACCGTAGCGATGACAAACAGGTCAACAGTAACCATAGCGACAACAAATAGGACAACGGTATCCGTAGTGACGGCAGTTCATTCTGATCCACAGGTCCCCTTTGATGCGTCCACACTCCACCAATCAGACGCCATGGCCGCTCAGCACAGGATGCTGGACGAGGGGAATGGAGAGAAGAAGGTGAGGAAGAGGAGGGTTACAGCTGAACATCCTCCTGCCAGCGCCCTGACCAGTCACTGACAGTTCATCTGGAGTCGGTCTGTGTGTTCTATGTGTGTGAGCAAGACGTAACACGTGTTGGGTGAGCAAGTCTGGCGCTAATTGGCTGCTGTGGTATCACTCAGACTGGGTGTAGTGTCTGATAGCTGTCGGTCCATTGTTCATTCTGTGATGTTAATTGGTGACCTAATTGTGTAAAGAGCACTTTAGAAAGGTGCTAAAAACTAAATAAAATGAATTATTAGTATGATTAAGTCTTAATGGTTCAGGTTACATTTCTGTGTGTTTCTACCTGCAGATCTGGCGCATGGAGGGCTCAGACAAGGTGCCTGTGGATCCTCTCAGCTATGGACAGTTCTATGGGGGAGACAGCTACATCATCCTCTACAACTACCAGCACAGCAGCAGACAGGGACAGGTCATCTACATCTGGTAAGGCCACAGACAGGTCATCTACATCTGGTAAGGCCACAGACGGGTCATACACATCTGGTAAGGACACAGACAGGTCATCTACATCTGGTAAGGACACAGACAGGTCATCTACATCTGGTAAGGACACAGACGGGTCATACACATCTGGTAAGGCCACAGACGGGTCATCTACATCTGGTAAGGACACAGACAGGTCATCTACACCTGGTAAGGACACAGACAGGTCATCTACATCTGGTAAGGCCACAGACGGGTCATATACATCTGGTAAAGCCACAGACAGGTCATCTACATCTGGTAAGGCCACAGACGGGTCATCTACATCTGGTAAGGCCACAGACGGGTCATACACATCTGGCAAGGCCACAGACGGGTCATAGACATCTGCTACAGATATGACTACATGAACCATTTACATGAGCAGTTTTTGTAATACAGTTATCTAAAGTATCTTTCGATGGCTAATACCTTTTATTTCATGGAACCGTCATACAGGCAGGGAGCTGAATCAAGTCAGGACGAAATCGGAGCGTCGGCCATCTTGGCTGCCCAGCTGGATGAGGAGCAGGGTGGGGGGGCGGTGCAGGTAGGCAGTATAGCATTTGAATATATACAAACATAATGTTAATACATACAAACATAATGTTAATACATACAAATATAATTTACATACAAATGAATATATGTACAAACAGAATAATCGAAAAGCTCTCTTGTGAAAATATGTCCGGGTTGTCGCAATGCATTATTATGAAACGTTTTTGTTGTGGCTGCTATGAAACGTTTTCATTGTGGCTGCTATGAAACCTTCTCGTTGTGGCTGCTCTGTAGGTGCGCGTGGTTCAGGGGAAGGAGCCCGCCCAGCTCATGAGTCTATTCGGGGGTCAGCCAATGGTAGTTTACAAGGGCGGGACTTCCAGAGAAGGTGGCCAATCAGAGGTTGCAGGCACACGGCTGTTCCAAGTGCGGGCCAATCCAGCAGGATGCACGCGTGCTGTGGAGGTAAGGAGCAGGAAGTCTTGGTCTTGTTTATGGAATAGAACAGTCTACTGTTTCCATAGATACTTCGGGAACATAACAATCTCTTCTCTGTTTCCATAGATCCTTACAAAACATAACAATCTCTTGACTGTTTCCATAAGTCCTAATAGAACATAACAATCTTGTGTCCATGGGTTCTTATGAACTTAAATTAGCCAATGGGTAGTGTGGTATAGATTCTTTCACTATGAAGAAGTAAACAAAACACCAAATATGTTTCAATACAGCATTCAGCTGCACTATAAACCTCTGTCTGACCCTGTGACTCTGTGATCTCTGAGACGCGAACACTGTGTCCCTGACACGCCCGAACAGATTAGGGTCATGTGACTGGTTTCCATGACGTTTCCCTCAGGTGGATGCCCTTGCGTCCAACCTGAACTCCAACGACGCCTTTGTGCTCCTACACCCGGACGGCTGCTACCAGTGGCTGGGCAAAGGGACCAGCGAAACGGAGCAACATGGAGCCCAACAGCTCACTGACCTGCTGGGGGTCACCGCATCACTGCTGACTGAGGGAGAGGAGGGAGGTAGGAGGGGTAGCCCAACAGCTCACTGACCTACTGGGGGCCACTGCCTCACCAGTGACAGAAGGAGAGGAGGGAGGTAGGAGGGGGAGCCCAACAGCTCACTGACCTGCTGGGGACCACTGCATCACTGCTGACTGAGGGAGAGGAGGGAGGTAGAAGGGGGGAGGAGGTAACAGCTCACTGACCTGCTGGGGGCCACAGCATCACTGCTGACTGAGGGAGATGAGGGAGGTAGGAAGGGGAGCCCAACAGCTCACTGACCTGCTGGGGGCCACTGCCTCACCAGTGACAGAGGGAGAGGAGCGAAGTAGGAGGGGTGTACGAGGGGGGGGTTAACAACTAACTGACGTGTATTGCACAGAGATGACGATGCACGCGCGCGCGTGTGTGTGTGTGCGTGTGTGTGTGCGTAGATGACTTCTGGGCTGCTCTAGGTGGCAGGGCGGAGTACAGAACCTCGCCCAGGCTGAAGAACAAGATGGACGTCCACCCTCCCCGTCTGTTCGCCTGCTCCAACAAGACCGGCCGCTTCCTGGTCAGTCCGTCCATTCTGTGTGATCCCCTGCCCTCAGCCCCACCCGTGACACTGCCAGCCGTTTTTAACTGCACTTCTCACGTGTGTGTGTGTGTGTGTGTGTGTAGGTCGAGGAGGTTCCAGGTGAGATGACTCAGGAAGATCTGGCTCCTGATGATGTCATGATCTTAGACACCTGGGAGCAGGTGAGAGGCCATGAAGTGACAATAGTCCTGTAGTTGTCATGGTGAATTAATAACGTAGTAGGCTGAAATAAAAAGCTGAAGGAAAGATTGTTGCTAACTCGGGGCTATAGGTGTGGCTGTTCTGTTGCCAAGATGCCATGGTTCGACTGTTCTGTTCCTATGATGCTAGAACGTGACTGTGCTGTTGCTAAGATGCTAGGACGTGACTGTCCTGTTGCTATGATGCCAGTGTGCGACTCTTCTGTTGTGTTCTGTCCCAGGTGTTTATTTGGATCGGCGCGCAGGCTCAGGAGGAGGAGAAGAACGAGGCCTTAGCTTCAGGTTAGAAACACCCATATAGACACGTGTATATGTATGAATCATATATAGACATATTTCCACACATGTATATACATTTATTGGCGATTCTACAGCAATGGTTTAAATACATGGTTGAAGATCAGCCAAAGTTTTCGTTTTTAATACATTTCACAATACAGAGGCACAAACATCTACGAAGATTAGTCCAATATACCAAAATATATATATATGGGGTAAAAATATATATATAAATGCTTATATACGTTATTTAAACTGTAACTTTAGTAGTTGCCTGTAATCTCTTTCTTGTCCCTAAATATGTCACTATTGAAGTGGATAGGTATTTCCATTCCCAACGAACCCATTTTAGCAGCGTGTGCTACCCAAACTGTCACACTGTGCAGCCCTGGTCTAAAGTAACACACTGTGCGCTAACGGGTAGAGATGGCTAATCACCATCTCCACACAGTATAAGCTGCTATGGCTAATCACCAGCTCCACACAGTATAAGCTGCCATGGCTGACGTCCTCTCTGTGTGTCCTTCAGCCACCAGGTACATCGAGACGGACCCGTCCAGCAGAGACAGCAGCACCCCCATGGTGCAGGTCAAACAGGGCTATGAACCGCCCACGTTCACCGGCTGGTTCCTGGGCTGGGACCAAGCCTACTGGAGCACCGACCCCCTGGTCCGGGCCATCGAGGGCCTGCACCTCTGAACACACACGTACTGTTGCTCAGTGTATGCGCACACACACACACACACACACACACACACACACACACACACACACACACACACACACCTGTACTGTTGCATAGTGTACACACACACACACACACACACACACGCTAAGTGTATGTCCACACCCACGCTAGTACTGTTGCTCAGTGACACTATTAAAAACACATTGTGTTCTACACAGAGCTCTGCTCATATGTAGTCAAAGTGTTTTGTGCTATGGACGTTGTTTCCCAAACAGAGTCTTTAAAGGGCTCCTATTCTGCTGCCTTTAACTTTGTTGAGTAGCTGCTGCTTCTGCTGAGTTGCATGTTCAACAACATTTGGTCCTCAAAATAAAACTATCTGAAAGTCATTGGAAGCATTTACTTACAAAAGTATAACAAAGCTAACGCTTGCTAATATAATTAAACATCATAGTCTTGGTCTTCACCATTTAAAGAAAAATGCTTCAAAACCGCACAGTATCCAAAAGAAAACCAAACAACCAATCAAATGTCCTGGTTCTCTGCCATTCCCTAATCTGATTGGTCGATGTGGGCATTGTCCACCTCACAGAACTCGTCTTCCTCTATGGGCAGGATGTTGTTCAGGAGGAACAGTTCCTGTGCGCCACGCTCCTTCAAGGGAGTGGCTTTAGACCGCTTCTCTAATTCCAGCATCTCTGATTCCAGCTTTGGAACCACCTTCTCCTGAAGGAAGTCAATGATCTCTAAAAAAAGACAGCAGGAAGTGACATCAGACACATAGCAGATGTTTTATTCTCAAATTGGTTAGAAGATTAAAAAGTTCATTATGAATAGTGTGGATATTAAGATATCCACACTATGCGTTATTCATAAATTTTAGGTTGCAAGCTGGATAAATAACAGTGCCACCTGAAATACATGTTTGTGATTGACAGGTAGCTCAATCAATAAAATATCAAACCAACTACTCGTACACAAGGGGTGTGTCCGGAAGGCTCACTGCTCACGAATTAGTATTTCCCTATTTAGGGTAATTGACTTAGATTCCCAGGGCGGCACGGTGGCGCAGTGGTTAGTGCTGTTGCCTCACAGTAAGAAGGTTGTGGGTTCGATCCCCACCAGAGTGCCTTTCTGTGTGGAGTTTGCATGTTCTCCCCGTGTTAGCGTGGGTTTCCTCCGGGTACTCCGGTTTCCTCCCACAGTCCAAAAACATGCAGGTTAATTGGTGATTCTAAATTGTCCATAGGTGTGAATCGGTGCGTGAGTGGTTGTATGTCTATGTGTTAGCCCTGTGATGGATTGGCGATCTGTCCAGGGTGTACCCTGCCTCTCGCCCGAAGTCAGCTGGGATAGGCTCCAGCCCCCCCGTGACCCTGCATAGGATAAGCGATTCTGATACTGGATGGATGGATGGTATTTAATGTTGAATAATTATTCGTTGTCCACACCATAAACCACCACCTCTCCCTGTCTCTTGAGGGAGTTCAACACAAAGGATGGAGCCGCGTCAGACCGAGACTTTGATCTAGTTAGGAAGAGCAGGTGTTGTGCATTAGTACTGAAGCCAGTCTTCCATATTCCCTATCAAGGATCTCCAGTTTGAGTTTTGCGGCACTCTTTTATGCTGGATTTCAGACCACTCTCAAGAGGAAAGAATAGAGCTTGAACGGACAGTGAACTATAAATGTTAATAAAAACCTTTCATGCTGCAATTTAATTTAAGGGAAAGAGAAAACAGAAGTTAATTTAGTACAAGCATGTAGTATTGAGAATATGGGGTTTATTTGACAAATGTAATTGAGTTTAAATTCCAATACAATTGACCAAAGGTTTAAATACACGCGTTTTGGTTCAAAGCAATTTTGATGTGCGAAACGGGCCTCTTGTTTCCTAATAGAAGCAATCCGCTGTGGATCTAAGCTAGAGAAGGCATGAACACAAAGTCCCTCACAATGCTGAGTCTGGCCGTTGTTCTGATGATGAGCACCACTTCAGAAGCCTACCACGCGGCTGAACTTCCAAATGACCTTTACCGTCAAGGTATATTTTATCAACTGTAGAGAGTTACCAAACATGACATTTGTCTAAGATTTATTGCAAACTTTTTCTATTATTTTTTTCTTCTTTGTCTTGACAGAAAATCCAGGCCAGTGGGTTCTTAATATGCTGAGACATTTGACCAACAACAAAGTATCTGAACGTCCCTTATTGATGCTCAGGCCTGTCAATATTCCTGAGAATGCGACCAATCCCGTTCTTGGGGCGGATATTCCTATGAGAACATGGTGGTGGCTTCCAAAGTTGTTGCAACGCCAGATCAAAAAACGTCAAGATCTGTCATCCTACAACTTGAACTCATTCAGCTTGCGCTATGGGAAATGAGAAATGCTGCAGAGGCCAATGCTTTTATTTGAAATTTTTTCTTTTTCGAAGTCCTAAATCTAATACCTAATATCTAAAAAAATAAAGAGTGCATTTTTTCAAAGCATTTCGGTTGGGTTGTGTATCATTTATATTCTTTATCTGCCTGCCATTCAAAATAATGTAACATTTGACAAAGAATTTAGGCGTGTGAGCTGCCAGAAAAAGCTGAATTTTTTTACAAATTTAGACATAATAGTACTATGCAGTTCTTTTAGACCAACCTTGTATGTAAAGTCACATGAGACTCCACTCCTACTATTACAGGCAAACCTGTGAAAAGCACAAACACCTGGTTAAGTTTCATCTCTAGTGCAATTGAAATCGAACAGCATATACAGACCTCAAATGTCAGCTCTAGTTCAGTGTGGCACTATCATTATTTAAAACATGACATCAGTTCAAATGGACATCTATGGAGTCATTTTGGCGAGATGGTGTGTCACAGAAATCTAACACAGCAGTCTCATATGTGCTGAACATTCTGCCAGTCAGATAACATTTCACCTTGGATTTTTTTTGATAATAGTGGTTAAGCTGTTTATATCTAACTAATGAGCGCATTAGTTTATTTGGAAGACTAATCATTTTCCTGTCATCACTCTAAATCCACTCCCAAGCAAGTCCATCCACGTTGTGCTTCACTCCAACCTGAATTATAGAAATGTCACACACATGCCACTTGACCGTTCAGAAGGCATATTGGTTGACATATTTCGGAACAAAAAAGAATTGTTGCAAAGAAAAGGGATAGGACACTGAGTCATACAATATACTGACATTCTGTGAACAGTCAACTTTCCTCGGTTGTCTGGTTTTTTATCAGACAATAAGTAACAATTTCAGATTTTTTTTTTTGCCATTCTCCTCAATATCTTTATTACTTTATAGGTATGGAGTGTGTTATACAACTTCATTCAATATCCAATGACTATCTATCTGTGGTAAGATGTCACAGAGGAAGTCATGTCTCCCATTTCCTCTAGTTTACCACGTCCAATACCCTTCAGTACTCTGCTTGTTTCTGAGGACATTGATAATCATGATGTGACAATGGATTTTTTTAAACTATTTGTATCTGGAACAAAAAAAGCCAACAATGAGAAGCATAATGAAAACATTGGCCTTTTATACTGTCCGATAGACTATCGCACAGATGTCAGTATTGGTCACACAACTATATTGTATTATTTCCAAGAGTTAAGGCCTCTTTACGTCACACAAGGTTTCAAATGCCTGCTCAGAGATGCCAGGGGCTGTGCGTTTAGCAAGTGCCAGAGTCTAAATCTGGGCTCATGCTGTCACGTTGTTTCTCTTCCTGTTGCTCACATCTTTGCTGCATAGCTCAATGGAGCCTTTCTCTTTCACTCTATCGGGGGACGCTAATCGGTTCCTCATTTGTGGAGAAATTCCTATGTAGGAGACTGGAAGCCTGATGACTGAAGCAACTACATTAGTTCCATTATCAGTGACATATGATTAGATTACAAAATGGAGGGACCATAGGTTTCCTTCATTTGATACTTGGGACATTAAGATCTTGTGTTTGGACTATGGACTGTGGATTTATGTTGCTTGACAAGATTAAGCAAGATGGAAAACACGATGAGTTAATAAAATCACGTGTAACTAGTAACTGGACAAAATATGTTGTACTATTAGAAAGGCCAGGCCCATCTATTTGTATTGTTGAGGTCGACCACGGACATGGCTGATGCATTGACTCGTAACTGGAATCAGAATACTGGGCCCATTCGGAATGGGACCACAATTGCTTGGTTTATAAACATCCGTTTATGAATACCTTCAAATAAGCTTTCCCCCAGGTGACAAATGTGACAGGATGGCCAAATTGTAGGAGCAAAATTGTTAATGGTAAGAATACAATTAACACAGAAAAAAACAACATGTATGCCACAAAATTGATAGTCTTTTATAAATATGAGAGTAGAATTCAAACACCCTATATGCATAAAATGTTCCATCCATCCATCCATCATCAGAACCGCTTATCCTATGCAGGGTCACGGGGAGCTGGAGCCTATCCCAGCTGAATTCGGGCGAGAGGCAGGGTACACCCTGGACAGATCGCCAGTCCATTGCAGGGCTAACACATAGACATACAATCTGTCACACACACATTCACACCTACGGACAATTTAGAGTGACCAATTTACCTGCATGTTTTTGGAATGTGGGAGGAAACCAGAGTACCCGGAGGAAACCCACGCTAACACGGGGAGAACATGCAA